>JAOBYH010209526.1:0-10153 GCA_025403525.1 Umimayanthus kanabou | reverse complement strand
GGGGCTTAAAATAACATAAAAATTTGCGTATTTTACACCAAAAAATATTTGCGATCTGCAAAAATTGGAATGTTGGTGTCACATGGACACAGAAGATCAATAGGACATATATTTTGTGACCCTGTAAGATAAATTTAGGTGACAGAAACTTTCGTTGAGCAGAGGAAGTAATCCTTTACTTTGATGCAAAGAAAGATTATAATCAACTCAAATAGTTTTGCATTTTGGACGTCAAAAGACTGAAAAGTTCTAGCATATAGTATGTGACTGAAATTGGAAAACACAAACTTATGTTACACATTGTTTGCGTGAAAATTCCGAGCATTATCGGTACATCAGGGACCTCTCAAAATTTGTTTGGGACCCTAATTCAAGATCGAAGCACTTGGTCCCTGGGACCTTTCAGATTGTAAATTTCTACTGAAAATCCTGTTAAACCTCCCTGACTAGTTTCTCTCTATATACATGTACCTGACTTTCCTTGTGACTGTAAAATATTCTAAAGTTCTCAAAAACATCCCAGAGTTTGATTATGCTGCTTAAAAGAATCCTGCCATGTTTTTGTGATTCATAAAACTTCCTATGAGATCAAAACGTCTGTCTCCAAGAAAATCCTTCATACCCTCCCATCAGGAAAACAGCCAACTGGGGCCTTGTGTCCTCACTAGCAAGTTCAAAATGGCAGCATCTCACTTGGGAAGAAAAGACTAGTATGATGCTTGCAGAATCAATAATATTTATTGTTAGAGACAGAAATCAGAAATCTTTCTTACAACATGTTTCCTTGGTGTGTTAATTTCATAAATTGAGCATTTGTTTGAAATGTCCAGCAACACTACAGTTTCATTGGCATTAAACTATAATTTCATACATGTATCATGGTCTAAATTAATGTTAATGCCCAAGAGAAAGTCAAGTTACTCATTCTTCATTAAGAAACTGAGCAAGTGCGCACAGCAAGAATTAATAATAGTAATGAGAACAACTGACAGTGACTCTGCTATGGATGACCTGTAGTGGCCAACCTTAGCAGCTATGCATAACAAGCATATTTTAAATCTAGTAAAGAAATGTATCAAAGGTCATTGCCCACAGTATTTTAATAATTATTTTCAATCTTTTTTAATAATAAAATTCACTCGCACACAACTCGACAAAACAATTTAATTCACTTGCCTCGAATTAGAACAGAAGTTGGTGATTTAGATACATCAATCATTAGCATTTACCACTTCAGAATAGTGATTTTTGTGTGCTTTGATTGGTCCATAAACAGTGAATATCCAGCCTATTCTGAGCTTGCATGAGTGCACACTAAATGGTGGTTTCTGGAAAATTTTCTGAAGCAAAAATTGCTGAAATGAATGAAGAAGTAGCTCCTCTCAACAAAAAAAAGTCAACAAAATTTGGTTTAGGTGTTTCTATTTCTCGGTTCTTTAGGTCTTGCTACAATAACCATAAATATAAAAGTTCACATACATGTAACCAATACGGTATTACGGGCAGTTTGTTTACAGTTGTTTGCTCAAGTGGCGATAAAATGTAAATATAGAAAATATTCTACTTTTTTACTTCACTGATTCACTGGTTTGGTATACATATGCTAATGTTATTATTCCCTTCAGTGTTGGTGAAAGGCCGAGGATATTCACATCCATTTCAGGGAATAATCTCGTGCTACAATCACCTCCACTTCAGGGGATAGTTGTTAATTATGTAATTATACAGTTTATTCAAATCTGTTGAGCATCCCTTCTGGGATACTAGAAGGTACAGTTTGTGTGTTGTAGAGCTGAGTAAATGTCTTTGGTTTATCCTTGTAGGAGAGTACTTTGAGCCATATTACATTGAAATACTGAAAGGTGACAAGCTGAAAGTAAGTTAACTGTAACGGAGCTTTAAAATTTCCGCACTATGGCTTTGTGAGGAGAGATTTTACATTTAAGCGCTGCATATCATCCCACTTTTCTTCACCCTCTATAGAGTTTTATTTTAAGGTCACATGGTACACCTCGATGTTACCGTGAAATCCCACTTACATGTATAAATGAACATTTTGCATGGATAAGTCTTGTTGCCTTTGAATAATTCTAAAGTCTTTAAACTGAATGGTAAACGTGGTTGCACTGCTGCAAATGAATTTTTGCTTAGTTTCAGCCTGCTAAGAATACTTAAAAAATGCATGAAATCAGTAAAATCCTAGATCAATTCTGGCCTTTTTCAATGCTAAAGCCTAGAAATTATGCATCAGTTTAGAGGTGTATATTTTGTTAAGATTCTATATAAACAACTACTGGACTTTAAATTAAAGTATGGATCTTTGGGTGTATCATAAGCCTCAGAAATCTGTTGAGCTTATAAATTTTCATTTGACGTGGATTTTGCTGGGCAGTTGAAAGAAGAGCTCAAGAAATGACGATGATATAACTGGGCAGCATGGGAGGAAGAGGGTGCCAGAAGGGAAAGAGTTTATTTTAAAAATCAAACATAGCTAATTAACTTCGAAAGGTGACAAACTAAATAACGGCAAATGGAACTGCATTTTTCTGTGATGACAACTGTACATGTATTGCGAGAGGTTATTAACAGAATTTCTGTTTTGTTGGCTTATGTAAACCAAATGTGGCATTTATTAATCAGAAGGAGTTTTTCAGCAGTGTTTGCAGTTCTCAAAACAAACCCCAAGTATTAACCTACATACCTGTATATTATATACAACATCCACACAGATTATAAAACAAACCAAGGTAGAAGCAGCCCTAAAATTTGTTTTAGAGCAAAAGTGATTTTTCAGGCCAATGATCCCTTTAACAATAATATTGCATCATCACGAATGTACTTTTCGGCTTAAGCCACATTCACACTACTCATTAAACAGGTTTCAGTTAATCGTAATTGAAAATTAATTTGACAGTTGAAGTACTCAAACATGTAAACTTATCGTTAAGGCATTAAAATGCTCATTTTAGAACCCGTAAAAACCTATGAACACGTTACAGTAGCAACATTTTTAAGTGGAACCAGTTTATTATAATCATATTTAGTGTTTGGTATGAACGCGGTATTAGTTCCTAGTCTCACAGGGCTGGTTATTAAAACAAAGACTAAATCATAACCCAGGTTTTCACTAACAATAGATAAACCCCAGCTACGATTTAGAACTGGTTTTAATAATCGGCCCTCAGAGTTTTATGATGTTTTGCACCTTGTTTAACCTAACAATATTCATACATAATAATGGGGACCTTAAGCAGCTAGGACGGGAACGTCAACGAAGACGGCTGCTCAATTTTTAACTTTCCATTTTTCGTTTTCTCGTTTGTATAACTCATGCGTTTCTTTTTTGTTTTGCCTGAAGCCGTGAAGGTGTGTGAATATGAAAAATCCAGAATTGACGTGAAGTGATTGTATTCTGTAATTAAGTCTACTGTTTTGTAACGTTCTCGTTGACGTTCCCGTCCTCGTTGCTTTTAAGCTCTCTATTGATTCAATCAAACTTGTTCCCTTCCTTTTACAGCTTGGGAAACACACTGTACCATACTTTGTTCCTCTGCAACGTTTGGTTGACGAGCACTTGAATTCTGATCTGAAGGTGAGCTACAGTCTATACTGGAATTATAATAAAATGTCAGTATCCTGCCATTGTCTATAACCTTTCAGTACCATGTACAAAACATGGATCAGATTGGCTGGCAGATAAACCCAGATCAGACCATTAAAACCTAGATCTAGCCTTATATCTAACACTAATACTAACTTGAAAAAATGTTAAAACGACAAAACGTTGTACCTAGCAATTTTAACATAGACATCACAACGGCCCTTGGGCTTAAACAGAGCACATTGAAAAAACATAGATCTTTTACTCATTTTCGTTTTCTTGTAGCAAGAAATTATACATGGAAATGTCGCGCAAACGAAAATAAGCCTACTTTCAAAGCTTATCTATATATACCAACTAGAAAAATACTATCAATTGAAATGCTCCGAAAATGAGAACCTCCGCACTGAAATCAAAGCTATGTTTCCCTCTTTCAAATTATAAATCTCTAGTCACATACTCCTCTTTGCAACCCCAATTTCTCCTGAAATATTCATATTTATCAGCTTTAACTAAGTCTTCATCGCATTTTACATCGCCTATTATCAAGTGCATAACACATATAATATCATTTTATGTACAGCTTCTTTTCTTAGACTAGTTTTCCGATTTTTTTTTACTCCTTACTTGCACCTACAATTTTGAATTTTGTTAATATCATGTTTACGGCTTGTATATTTTTTCTTATTTTGTTAACACCAGTGTCTTGTAATTTTTTTCCTTAACATCATAGCGACACGTGTAATTAAAATTATTTTAATGTTGGCTATTTAGAATACAATGTAAACTCTTTCTGAATATTTGCACCTGCACTTTTATACATTAAAAATCTAACTTTATCCCTAAACCTAAACTTACTGTAACCTTAGCTTCTGGCTGCATGATTCAATCCAGGGTTTGTAACTGTCACCTTTTCAGACCCATTCAGTTTTAACCCAAACACATTTTTTCTAATAACACAGTTTTCAAAATCTTCAACTGGTTAAGAGAACGTAACAATACATAAATATAACAAATTACATTCTTTCAAGAATGAATGTAGAGGTTGAAAATACGTTACATTTTTGCTTAGTAAACGTTGTGACACAGTGGCTAAAAGTATCCATGAACGTAAAGAAACAAGGAAGTTAACAACATTATCCGCATTTCATTCATAAACTTTAAAACAAAAGAAACAATTTGTTTCTTCGCATTTTATTCATGAGTTTGAATATAAATATAGAAATATTACACAATCCAAAAGTTGATTTACGCATCTTAGTTCCCAAAGTTGATTTATGCGGTATGCGTCATGCCTAAGATAACGTATTCCACTTTTGTCTGCATTTTTTACATCATCCTGAAGAAAATATATTCCCCCTGTATGTTAATGAGATAAACAGGTTAATTCGGTGCTTACCCTACTACTTAGTAAATAGATTTGACATTTTGAACTATAACACATGCAACAACAACAACGAGTTTTATTTGCATTTCCTTCTGTAATATACATTTACATTATTGAATATATAGCACTATACTTTATTTTTTTATAAGTTAAAATCTAAACAAGCAGGTAATGAAAATATAGTTTTATAACGAAACATCAGAAGAACTGACGAAGGGTTTGTTTGAAGTTCAAAAATATTTTAAGGGAAAACATTTTCTTTTGGTATTTATATCAACACTTGAAGGCATGAGACTAACTTTCTTAAAAAAGAATGAAATTATAATTGATTATGGTACGGGACTGTATTAATAATAATGTCTTTATTGAATCCATGATAAATATATGTATCAAGGCTACAAGTCAAAAATTTATGGCATAGAAGTTAAGAATTTGAAATATTTATTGATAGTTGGGTGGGAATGCTAGCCAACTACACTCTTTTTATAAGAACCTTTATAAGAACGTGAGGCTTAAAAATGCCCAAAATTTGAGAACATTCTAAGAACATGCCGAGGCTGAGGAAAGATGAAGAACTTTAAATTGGGATACTGTACAAAATTATGGAATTACTTTGTTTCCCGGCAATGTTCATCAGTGTAACATCGCCTATGGTGCAGCTGTTTGCATGTACAACTTTGTTTTAAATCGTATTTATTTACCATTATGTTGCTTTCTTGCCGGCCATGGTTAAAGCGTATTTATGCCTCCGGTTGGTTTGTGCGAATGGAAAATAACAAATCTAACCAAATTATAACAATTATGCTTAAGAACGTTTTAAGAACATTTAAGGCTGGAATCCTCAAAATGTTTAAGAACATTCAGCCCCAACCCTCAGAGTGTAATGTTTTTTTTATATGTACATGGCCTTACATTATAGTTGGACATAAACATGAAGACCATTATTTTAAATTGCAGCAATTTTTCATCGTTTTGGGACAGTATCTCAGTGCATTTGTTTCACGAAGACAACAGGTAAGAAAACGCTGTGGACCAGGCTGTCAAACGTGCAAACAATGGGCCAGCCAGAAGATAATGATGGCTCGGAAAGTAATAATGGACAAGCCAGTAGGTTATACTTGAGTAATAATTAAGGGACTATCCATAGTGCGATTGCCGACATTGGACTAGTAAGAGGGCAATACGGGACTCTATATAGGGCTGGTATAACACTCGGGTAATAGGGGACTATCTGTAGGGCGACACTACTCTAGTAAGGGGGCAATATAGGACTATCAATAGTGCGATATTAGACTAGTGAGAGGGCAATAATATACTATCCAGGTGGGCTATATTGCACCAACAAGACTTGGGCAATGCAGGACTATCTTTAGGGCGTTCTAATGGATGATGTCGAACTTTTTTAAAACTATGACTCGAGTGTAACAAAAAATATATATCAACACTGTTGAAAAGAGCATGATAAACTGAAATTAGCAAAGAACCACTTTTGACTTGCTATGAACACACATTGTACAGAAGTGAAGTATTGCATAACCAGAGACTAAACTTTGTGTTGACATTTCTTTCTATCGCTTTACGAACTACAGTGCACAATTGTTGTACTCCTGAAGTCTTATAGCGACATGAACACGACAATTTGGTAGGGCACAAGATAAGTATATTGGAAGAGGAACACAAAGAGAAACCCAATGATTCTCTTGCTTCTCGAATGGTTCTACAACCTTTTGGAGTGTAAACTTATGTATTACTATTTGCTCTCGACAAATATTCACTTTTCGAACACTTTTTAGACCAATATAATTCTCTATTATATGTCAAAGAATTAGCAAAGAAGATAAACGTTAACTCAAGGGGTCTGAGGAAGGAATATTACAAGTTTATAATAAATCAGTACACCCCAGATACTTTTAAGATTGATACAGTATTTTAGATTTTAGTATACATTTTCTCTAACTTTTATACTGTGCCTTTTTAAATCTTATTGTTGTAACATATGATAGTATTTTATGCTTTTTTAACATATGCATATTTTATGCTTAAATTTTATTGTTGTAAACATTGTATTCTAGTTTTAATATAGGGCCGTAAGGGAGAATACGGTTTATTTTTTAACTGTAATTGCGCACCCTATTTAAATAAAGAGTCATCATCATCAAAAGATATTTCGCATGTTCTGATTGGTTCCTGAGCGGTCTGGATTGCCAAATATTGTTAATGACGTAAGTGCGCGCAAAACCGGATGTGCGAAGTACAGAACTTCCACTTGTACAGTATTAATATCGTTTTTAGAAAAATGCCATATAACAAAATTTATCAACCTCGAGCGTTCGGTCTTTACGGATATATCAACAAGGTCTCAGTTGGATATTTCTCGTATAGACCTCACTCTCGGTTAATAGGCTGGTTCACACTAGAACCCGTTAGTCCACTTGAAGTGCACTTGTTATGTACTTGGAGTGTGAACGGCAAAAATTGTTACTCTCAACTGCACTTGGGTTCTCCTTCGTTGCTACGGGATCATTTCGACACCAAAGAATCCGAAGCGCACTTTAAGTGCAGTTGAAACCACACTTGAGCGCGCACTTAGACAACACTAAACCAATCGGAACACAACCAAAAATCAACCTTGTTTATTTCGCGTGGAAAGTGATTGACGGGTTTTAAAATCAAAAATTGCAGACAAAGTGGTATCAGTGTACTTTTCCAGGTGTCGGAATTTTTTTCATGTCCATCTCAAGTCGACCTCGAGCGCACTTGGAATTCTAGTGTGAACTGGCGTAATAAGTAGTTAATAATAATACATCAAACAATGGACTGAAGTTGTATATTCACAAAGAACTGGGCTACTAAGGCTCAGGCAATACTGGACTAGCCAGTGTGCGATATCGGGTTGGTAAGAGTGTGTACATTCAACTTTCCATGTTAATGAAAAGTTTAATGTTCACATTCAATAAACCTAACTTGCACTTTATTTACTACCTTTGGAAGCTCTAAATGAAAGAAGTGGCTAAAAGACCCGTTTGTGTACTTATTGAAAGGTGTGTATTCTGTCTGACCGGTATGAGGCTATGCTCCAGACACGGCCCCGCAGCAGCCCTGCTTACGATTTTGTGCAATTCACTGTTAAGGTATGTGTTCTTCCCAGATATCGACTCGTTTTGTTATAAGAAGAAATGTCAATGGACACCTTTATAATAATTATATTTTAACAGGAAAGCTCCACTCACAAGGGGTGATTTTGACGGAGGTCCTGTGTATAAAATATAGAATAGTAATTAAAAATAGACAGAAGGATCTAAGCAATCTAAAAATTTGAAAAAGTGTAAAAAATCTAGTTAGTTACAATACAATACAATACAATACAGTATAGTACAGTACAGTACAGTACAGTACAGTACATTTCAGGTGCTCCCTGCGAGGCTTTTCAGCAACCTGTTACATCAAATGCATGGTTCAGTGGTTGAGGGTCTTAGCCAGACCGCTATCAGCGGTTCACAATGATTTCTGTCTGGGACATTAAAATGCGCCCTCAGTAAACAGTCCACAACACTGGCAATTAGCATACTCTTATTGAGAAATGCGTGGTTTTTTTTAAGTCCCCCGATAGAATGTCGAGAGACTAGACCAACGGCTTGACGTCCCTGTCCACGGACGGTGTGGTGAAAGAAGGTCGCCCAAAGTTTAACCCTCGACCAGGCTGGGGATTGAACCCGCGACCTTCTGTTTGGTAGTCAGAGAGTCTTACCAACTGTGCCAACCGAGGTGAAGCGTAGTTCATCTCTACCACGAGTTTGAACACCTTGCATTTTGAATACCAAGACTTGATTTGCCCCACCCCTCCCCCCTAAGTACTCTTCTTTAAGAACCCAGGGTGGGCTTTTACACGAGTGGGCATTGTTTTCAGAATCCATAGCATTCTCACTTTCTCTCAGATTTTCTCTTGCCCAACGGATCGTCGCTGGGCCTCCGAGGATTTGGTGGAAACTTCTAGGGAGTCGGGGAGCATTCTCCCCCGGGAAAATTTAAGAAACTTGAATTGCGTTGGACTGTATTTGGCGCGTTTTCATGGTGGAAAAAGATACATATAGAGTTGTCAAACGAAGAAGTAAATACCACCGCTAGATCTTTCAAAATATGACATGATGCAGTAAAAACAACATGTGACATGTGTGACAATAGAAGCAGAATATATCAAATAATCGCAGTATAAGCCAGTGTAGAGGCAGATTAGAAGTGATTATACCTCGGAGAATGCATTACAGTGTTTGGGAGTCATGCTACCCAAAAAGATGACCGCCACCTTTCCTAATTATCGTACAGCGGATATCAATGAGTCTCGGCATATGAATCAACAGGAACACAGTTCTAAGTGGTCAACACCAGAAAATAACATTTATTTGCTCGATCAACTTCGGGTATGTTTTCTACTATGTGAAATGCTGGATACAGTATAACCGAGGACAAGCTCCTTTCACTTGTCAGACTGCTGGAGTCGTCTTCAGGTTAAAGCGAACTGAGAGGTACTCAAACATGCGGCTTCTAGTTCTGATTGCACACCAGATTGTCTATAAAACACTACACAAAATAGTCAATTTATTTCCAATTCCACAAAAAAAGTATAATATTTAAGTGACAAATTAAAGAAAAGCAGTTCATCTCTGTTTTTTTTTTATAAGTTCACGTTTTGTCACCCGAATTAGTTCTTTCCAGGCTGACCTTTTCTGCCGGGGGAGGTTAACCTTTCACCGACATTGGACGAAGAGTTAAAACCTCTGTCTTTGTAAATTTTTCTGGCTTTTTGCAAATTTGAGAGCTGCTTTCCTCTTTTTCCGACATTTTGCCCGTCATATCATCAAAGTTTGTTGGGACCCAAAAAATAATAAAGCGCCTTTTAAAATTACAACAAACTACAGGCTTCCAAAGGGGCGGACACTGAAGTGAAGTTGAGCTACGACGAGCACCGCAGTTCTCTTCCCTCAGATGTAGTTGCCGAAATAAAAAGTAAGTAGTTTATTAAAACCTCTCCCCAAACCCTTTTTCTAGCATTTTAGGTGTACTCACATACCGTAAAATCCCACATTAAAGCCCTGGGCTTGTGTGACTTCGTAAGGGGTTTTGGGTGGGCTTATAAACGAGGGGGGGCTTACATACCGGTGTTCTAT
>JAOBYH010209304.1:0-10155 GCA_025403525.1 Umimayanthus kanabou | reverse complement strand
TAGTAGTAGTAGTAGTAGTAGTAGTAGTAGTAGTAGTAGTAGTAGTAGTAGCAGTAGTAGTAGCAGTAGTAGTAGTACTCAATTATCGTACCTTCGCCGAAACAAAGCTATAGTTTGTAATCAGGCATAGTGTTATTTGAAATTACACGCTGCCTGTAGAATGTCCTCTCAAAATCTTGATAAAGTTGAGAAACGTTTAATCCCAGAGAGTAGGTCATTGATTTGCTGTTATCCGGTCAAATTAATATCATGCTAATTTCATTCAACAAAGAACCTTGCTAACACACTTACTATTGTTTTATGTTTATCACTCAAGTCATTTCCACTTGAAGCTCTCTCCTGTAATTGACCATATATCACGCAACTTCTCATTACCGTAACAAAAGGGTTCATTTTCATAAATTTTAACCAAAGTGTAGACATTGAAAACCACAAATATATTAATCTAAAGTCTCAAATAAGAATATGGCTAGAGCCTCACAACAGGTCCTATGTTGAATATATCAGCACTGAAGTGAAAAGTTTTTAAGCAAGTTTATTCAGGATCACGTATTCAAAGTTTCCAAATATTATTTTCGAACTTTTGTCCCGGCAAAAAAACAAACACCCAGTGTTCATTCAAAATCTATTATTCTAAGTAAAACTACTAAAAGTTTTAACAAAAAAGCTTGTCACTTGGTTTATTCAATATATAGCATTCTGACTCAGTGCTTTTTTTTAATGCGATTTGCATTAATTTAAACTTAAAACACGGCGAAAGTTTAACAAACTGATTCGAGCAAAATTGTTTCATTTGTGTCTTATATTGCTTCCACCGGCACTAAAGCGTCACGGATATCGTTGTTGGCTTACTTCTAATCAAGACAAATTGTGGAAAGGTTTTGCCATCATTCACGCTAGATCCGACAATAACTCTCTGTTATACCAGCAGAAACTGAAATGAAAACACAAGTGAAACCTACTAGCGATTACCATAAAAAAGAACTTAAAAACTTTGAACTTTTCTCTTACCAGAAGTCATGTTTCCTGTGCTTTCCCAGACACAGACACAAGCCCATACAGCATAGCACTTCAAAAACACCTGTAGCTCCATCTTTGTCAACTTGCACCGTAATATCGGCTTGCCAACCACACTCACCGCTTTGTGGAAGCGCGTTGCTTCGATTGTTTTAAAATGTTTTCATTGTTCAAGATCGTTTCCGTGGCTCCAACGAGGCTTGGACCGCGTTGTTTCTTCTTTTAGCCAGTAATTATAAGTATAAATTTCGTCTTGCTGGCGGCATGTTAAACATAAAGCTAATTGGGGTAGTTATTGTCCCCAAAGCCAGCCTGTAAGCTGCACCGCCATAATGAACTTAACTCTGTGTACAGGTTGCAGTAAACTAGTTCTTTTTGTTATACTTTAAAAAGAAGAGACCTGGGCCCCAGTTATTTTTAGCAAATTGAACGATTTAACCATAACAAAAGGAAGAAATGCATATATTTGCTAAGAATGAGCTTCCTTTAGTAAATACAAGCCGAATAACACAACTTGCGTTTGAATTTTGTTTAAGTTACTGTACTGTATCGCTTGGAGAGAAACTTTCAAACAATGGCTTAGTTCAGTCCAACAACACCTGACAAATTTGCCCTTTTTGAAACCTTGTGTCGTCAATATTCAACCATTCAATCAAAATTCGTTGAATTACACGAAGTGTTGACCTTCATACACTTTCTTGGTTTTAATTAAATTTGCTTTAGGAGCTAGTACTAGTAGTTAAGTTGATCACGTCATCGTGACTCAAGCATGGTGTTGTGACACGTTATATTTCTTATATTATTTATTTTAGATTTTTAGAGAAGTCCTGAAAAAAGTTGATAGCTAAAATACATGTGAAATAGATGTGTAAAACAGATGTGTAACTAATACTATAAGAGAACGAAAATTGAAAACGTTTTTTTAAAAAAATGTTAAATAAATGAAAAAGAACTCGGATCGAATTACAAAATGCTGAAAAATGTCTTCTTCAAAAGCCTGGGTACGCGGTTGTTGACTTCCTGATTGATAAAAAAAAACCTTCAGAGCTGACCCAGCCAACGACGTAAAAGAGAAATCAAAGTCACTTCATCTACAAGGTCAGGGAATTCAGCAGGGAGAAGAGGAGGGAAGAGGCGGGAGGGGGGGTTAAAACGGATATGGTGTTGAGGGGGAGGGGGTGAACCCACTTGATAAAAATGAAACAACATTAAAAAACGTGCAAGTGAACATCTTTTTCTTTCTATATGTAACATATTTACTTACCATACAACAAAAGTCCGCATTAAAGAACAAGTGGATTAAGAAAAATCAGACTGACATTTGGTCAACAAAGTACGGTATGCATAAGAACAAATTCAGCCTGACTAATGAAAAATGTTCTTATAAATAATGGGTAACAGTTTCGTACTACTCCTCTATACTGTTTAAACACCAAAACTGCTACTCCTCCTATTGTATTATTATTATTATTATTATTATTATTGTCTTAATTTATTCAGTTGAGACTAGCTAGTATCATCCATTTATTTAATAAAACATTGTGATTGCACATTAATTTCATCTGTTAGTAGTCTATGCATAATTTCCAGAAACAATTTTAAAAACACCTTAAGAACACATTCAGGCTGATTTTGTAGAAAGCTCCCGATGTATAAGAACAAAATCAACCTGAACCGAAAATCGCGTGTTCTTTTGTGCAGGTTTTTACTGTAGTCTATTGCAAATCCGTAAGTTTGACATCCTTGGTATGATACGCATCGCTTCATTTTCCGTTTGCGCGATTGATAACATTAACAATTAACCGATAATATATATTTATTGTCTTTGTGAATTGAAACGAGCTGGAGGGCAAACACGTGTCTTTGAAAAAACTGCATGATTCCCTTCAAGTTTTCCGAGTTCCATAAATATTTGTGGCTATCAAACAAAAGAGTAGCTGTTTGGCTACTAGATGAAAAGCGCCTTTCAATAAAATGAAACTTGCAGTGTATACATGCAAACTTCCCAGCCTCACAGATTATTAGCCACCAACAATACCTACATTGTGCCAGACTAAACAAACAAAATCTGTACCCTGTCCCAGACTGCACAGACTAAACTCAAAGATTTGCTTACCCTATTTCAGACCAAAAGGCCTGAAAATCATACCCTGAATAGCGGAATATGCCCGTATAGCCAATATAGGGGAGTTACCTTCCGGGGGTTTTAATACGAAAACAACTTCCAACCGCAAAGCGTTATTGGTAGTAGCTGCTCGCCATCTATTAGACGGTTTGTACCAGCAGTCTTTCAAATGGTGGTTTTGCATGGCCCAACAAAAATTTCCGAAGTTTAGCAACAGGACTTTTCCAAATTAAGGTTTGACACGTCCTAATAAATAATATGAGGAGTGGCACCTGGATTCTTCCTATTAAATGCGTGGCACCTGGATTCTTCCTATTAAATGAGTGGCACCAGGATTGTTCACAACGAAGGTTTGGCACATCATAATAAACTATCTGATGAGTGGCGCTTGGATTCTTCCCAACAAGGGTTTGGCACGTCCTAATAAACTATCTAAGGGGTAGCACTTGGATTATTCCTAACAAGGGTTTGGCACATCTTACCAAGCTATCTGAGGAGTGGCACCTAAAATCATTGGAACTGACGTTTGACACATCATAACAAACTTTCGTCCTAGTAAGCTATCTGGGGAGTGGCACCTGATTTCTTCGCAACGATGGCTTGACGCGTCCTAATAGACTGCACCCTAATTTTTAACAAAGGTTTCGCACGTCCTAATTAGCTATCTGAGGGGTGGCACCTGGATTCTTCCTAACCAGGGTTTGGCACATCCTAATTAGTTATCTGAGGAGTGGCACCGGGATTCTTCCTAACAAGGGTTTGGCACGTCCTAATTAGCTGAGGAATGGCACGTGGAATATTTCTAACAAAAGTTTCGCACGTCCTAATTAGCTATCTGAGGAAAGGCACGTGGAATATTTCTAATAAGGGTTTGGCACGTCCCAATTAGCTATCTGAGGGGTGGCACCTGGATTCTTCCTAACAAGGGTTTGGCACATCCTACCAAACTATTTGAGAAGTGGCACCTGGTTTCTCCCCAACAAAAGTTTGTTACCTTCTAGTAAACTATCTGACGAGTGGCACCTGGATTCTTCCTAACAGGGGTTTGACACGTCTTAACAAACTATCTGAGAAGTGGTACCTGGTTTTTTTCTAACCAGGGTTTGGCACATCTTACCAAACTATCTGAGGAGTGGCACCTAAAATCGTTGGAACTAACGTTTGACACATCATAACAAACTTTCGTCCTAGTAAGCTATCTGGGGAGTGGCACCTGGTTTCTTCGCAACGATGGTTTGACGCGTCCTAAAAGACTACACCCTAACTTTTAACAAAGGTTTCGCACGTCCTACTATCTGAGGGGTGGCACCTGGATTCTTCCTAACAAGGGTCTAGCACATCCTAATTAGTTATCATGGCACGTGGAATATTTCTAACAAGGGTTTGGCACGTCCTAATTAGCTATCTGAGGGGTGGCACCTGGTTTCATCGGATTGATAATTTGACACGTCCTAATAGACTCCACCATTTTCAAATCCCATATCCAATTGACCCATGAAAAAGGAAATCCCACCTACAATGGGACATGAACCAGGTTACACGGGAAGACGAATTTTGCTGCAACATTGTTGAACTAAAAATTGAGATAGTGTAACATGGCGCATGGTTACGATTTTTTGCGCTATTTCGTTGCAGAAATACGTTGCAAGTTTTTAAATGGTGTTCAAAAACTCACAACATTGCTGTCAAGTTGCCCGGCAAAAAAGAACTCGTTCGCTTTACCGTTACACTACATTGGTTTTCCGTGCAACAATGTTGCGTTAACATATCGTACAACATTTGTTGATTTAACTCTTGACTAAAATAGATTTATAAGGAATTTCAAACACATTTTGGAATTTTGTCAAGCCACTTTTGGAAATTCTACTATGTTGTTTTATTAATAGTGAAATGATGAGGAAGCACTTCAGAACTTTATCAAAGTAGTTAGCATTTCTTTATTGTATTACATGTACATCACTCAAAAGTCTTGTAATTTTAGACAGTTTATTGTTGCAAAATTGACAAAGAAATAGTTTCAAATCTACAAACACATTTATAGATCAAAAGCTGTAAAAACAGTCCCAATATGGGCATTTTTAACACAGTTTCTTACGAAGTTCACCTCATTAGTCCCTCTATTCACGTTGCTTTTGATTTGAGCAATCATCAGAAGATTGGGGACTTACTGAACACCAGCGACACTATTCCACATAAACTAACTCATAATAGGTCTCAAATTAAGGAAAATTACTTACAAATATTCACTCTTTACTAAACTTAATATTTTAAAATGCAGTAAATTTCTGTGCAGACTTGTTATTTTTTCCAGGGATCTGTGTGTTTATAGAATATCTTAGGGTTGGGCTGGGTTTGTCTCTGTCCTGTTTTAATAATTTCCATCTCGAGGTCAACGTAAGAATCCTCGTTATAGTTGAAGTACTCCTGGTTCTGGTAGACTTCCTCCTTCACAACTGAGGATGGTTTGGGCTTCTCACTCAGCACCTCCTTAGCTTGTGGTTGGGATTTCTGGACAGACTGTGGGCCTGCCAAGTCAAGAAATTATTCTTGTTATCAATTCTTGTTAGGGACAACCATCCTAAGAGACCCAGGGGCAATCAATCAGGAATGATGACCAAAGCAAGGCTAAGAATGGCGAGGCAGAAGGAGCTATCTAGCAAGTTAATTGATATTTAACTAAGGACACTGCTCAGATTTACAGACTCTTAAATTAAGAAATGCAAGGCCAGGGTCCAAAATCACTTTTTCCAAACTAGCTCAAATTGCTGGCCATTTTCAAAAACCAAGATATCTACTGGTTATTTTGTAGAGATTGACTGAAAATACTGAACAAAAACAGCTTGAACATGGTCAGAATACAATCAGCCCCTAGTTTTAACCCTGGAGACAGCACTTTTTTTCTAAATTGCTGGTTCTCGCAGCTAGCATTGCACAAAATTTAAGACTTTTTTGAGATCTGAATTTGGAAAATTTAAGACCTACTATTTCTTCAATCTATATTTATTCAAAAGAACTACAATGTGGGCTAACGCATGTATAACTTCTGTTCTATCATGCAACAATAATTTTGGCATAAAACAAGGAAAGTAATGAGCCCTGCTACATGTACCATGCTGCAAGGGTTAACTGCTAAATGAAAACTTGTAACAATTGCTGCATTAAAACTCTTTTTAATACAATTTTCAAACCTTGACCATGAGAAACCACTAATTTTTTTATAAAAATTTAAGACCTTTTTTAAGATCTCAAGGATAAATTTTGGTAAATCTAAGATATTTTGAGGCCTTAAAAATACAAAATCACAAAGACCTTTTTGAGACTCTTTGGGAACCTTGAAATTTCAACAATGTGGTTGATTGGATAAAAAATAGAAATCTACAAGTGAACTTTTAAAGTTGACAAAGAACAGGGCCGTAGCTAGCATCAGGCAGGGAGGGCAAATGCCCCCCCCCCCACCCCGCTAAATATTGAGTCTAGCTATGGCCCTGAAGGCAACAAAAATTTAACCAAGAACACAAGTGAATACAGAATAGTTCTCTGCAGTGTAGAGAACAGACTAGAAACCAAAATTCAGAGTGTCCAACCACCCCGATTTAGGCGTGGTAGCCCTGATTTTGCTTGAGAACCCCGATTCCCTGATCGGGGGAGAAAAAACCCGATTTTGAAGATTTCCCAAACAAAAATCCTGGATTTTAAGAACTTGACATTCAAAACCCTCAGTTGATTGGTGTGTCGGTGCGCAATTATGAAAATCTACTGCATAATAACTTTTTTTCCCCAATACTGAGACAGAGAATCAAATTATGATTTTCACATCAATAATTAACTGAGAAATGGCGTTTTCCAGGCCTCCAGATTCCAAAATTTTTCCGCTCTTGGCTTCGGCGCTCGCCATTATCATATTTACCCCGCTTTAGGGAACTGACGGAAGGCTGGAGGTTGGACACTCTGAAAATTAGATATTATGTTAACTGAACTTTCCAGTTTTCGCTAAATCTCCAGGGTTTTTTTCAGCCCGTCTACAGATTTCTTGTTAAGGTCTACTATAAATAGAAATAAATAAATTTAAATCAAATGCAAACGAATGACGTAATTCGTAGACGTACTCCAAGCTTGGATTATACCGGACCAAAATTCAGCTATAAGCACAAAAATATTTGTTCATCATGCATGCGGTACGTCTGGAGTCATAGCTGAGTCCCGATACCTTTAGGAGCAATTGGGCCTTCACTACCAGCAGAGGACGACGCAACACAACGGACCCCACCAACAAGCCTTGACGTGGGGACCAGTGATCTCTAAAAATTACGAATTATTCGGGAATTAAATACAAGTTAAACTCATAATGCAGAACATATAGATTATCTTGGTATAGTTAAACTTATTGCAGTCAGATACCTGCTGAAATAGTCGCAAAACTGGCAAAAGTTTGTGGAAGCTCTCCAACACTCTAGGCCTAGCCGCCATCTTGAAAATAGCTGGCGTTGCGTTGCATGACGGGAATTGGAACTACTGGTCGATTGCGCTTGCGCGCGTTATTCAAAATGGCGGATGAAAAGTGTTCGAAAAGTTTTTTGTTGTTGATTCCTGTTTGTAAGGTGACTCGTTAATCTGCATACTTGTTGTGGCTGAATCTAAAAGGGAAGACTGTAGACGATATTGTATCCACTTGTGAGGCCAAAATGGTGGATGGTTATGGTGCTGTGACGTGGTGGGGCTTCAGTCCAGCTCTGGATTTGCAAGAGCGAAGTTTGTCAAGTTTTCTTCTAGAGTATTTTTGAGTCATGTCTGTTTTGTCTGTGAATTCAATAGTATCATACAAGAAAGTATTTCAATGATGGTCAAACCAATTGCGAATGTTATTTGAAAGAGAACAAGGGTTAACGGGTTTATATATTTCTGAGTCAGTGAGTGTGTTCCACCAGTTGCCACTGGCAACAGTAATTGAGTAAACAAAACCCTTAAATTTCACGCTAACCCTCTGCTTTAATACAATGTGTAGTCAATTTCTGGTCCATCGACGTCTACTTTGCCACTCCAAAAAAAAAAAAAAATTCAAAAAATTCAAAAATAATATTATTGTTTGCATTGTCAGGGAGTAGTTTGAATGGCTCTGAGCTTGACAGAAAACCAAATGTGTGAGTTGTGTCAGAACCATAGGGCACCAATTCGGGACTGCAGACATGTTTTTTCACAGATTTGTCAAAAACATTAGTTATAACAGGCTGGTGTTCGTGATTTATCAAATGTTTAAGAAAAAATGGTCCATGCACTTAGCATGTGTCTATCGAGTTGATAATCGTAAACAGGATAGGGACAGAGACTTCCAGGATGCATGTGGGAAGTTTGGAGAGCACAAATATGAAGTTTATATTGAGTGACTTGTGAAGCCGAGCTTCTGTACCTGCTCGAGTGTTCTCTAAACTTCTTAATACATCCATAATTTAATGGACATAAAGCCAAAGCATGGTTCAGTAGTCTTGTTTTCTTTACAAAGAAAGACAAGTACATCACACAAAAAGTACATCAAAATGATTGCTGATGCCCCCCTGCCCTTCCCTAACTATAGCCCTGGTATAAATTAAAGCTGTATGTCAGATGTTGGTTCAACAATAGATAATTTATTAAACATTTAGGAAATCTTATACAACCAGGGTTCATACACCACCTGAAAAACCTGAAAATCCTTGAATTTTGAGATTTTTCTTTCAAGGCCTGGAATTCCTTGAAAAACCAAGGGTTTTTTTCATAGGAACTTGGAGAAATCCCTTGAATTTTGAGTCAGCAGTCCACCTAGTATAATTTTATTGATTGGTTTGTTTTTTGACATAATTCTTAGTCATATTTTCAAAGATATTTCATTTGCTAGCTCTCACAGTTTGGCGCAGATGATTAATCTCATACTTTACTTCTTTCTTCCCTTACCTGTTTGATTTTGTGTTCTTATCTTGTCTTTAATGTTTCGGCATCGGTAGTGCCCTCTGCATGAAGAGGGCACTACTGATGCTGAAACGTTCAAGACAAGGTAAGAACACAAAATCAAACAGGTAAGGGAAGAAAGAAGAGAAATATCAAAGTTATTTTGTAAGGGATACTAAAGTTTGTTCCAAGTCATTATGGAACACTGACATTTTCGTGTTCTGAAAGATATTGTTACATAACAATAGAAAATAAAGTTTTCTGCAGTTTTCCTATTGTTAAGGAACATCAGAGTGTGTCAAATGAAGGAACAGAAGGAGGAAACTGGGTGTTTCTATCTTTGAGAGGGGGATATATCTCAACTTTTCCCGTATACCAAAACCTTGGAAAAGATTTATAGACCTTGAAAACACCTAGAAAAGTCCTGGAATTTTTGCCCTGACTGAAGGGGGAGAACCCTGTGCAACAATTATTATCAGTTATTATCTAAAACAAACATATGATAGAAGGTTTTATTCAACTAGCCCCAAAATTTTGTAGTATATAATTATATAAATTATAATTAAATGTATACATATATAATTAATACCAGTACATTCAAGATAATTGCTCATTGCTGAAAACTGTTTCAGGTCTGGCACTAAGTTTGGATAAGATGACGCTGAATCAAGGGCCTGAAAGAGGTAGCATCACCCCTATATATATATTAGTTTTGTAAAATATTATCAATATGAATAGAATATGATTAAATTGTTTTAATTCACAGTGACATGCCAATAACTATTGTTATACCAAAGGCACTTTTCTGAGTGGGTAACTTAATTATATATTTTTGTAGTAACTTGTTTAAATACCAATAGTTATTTATCTGTTATATAGAAATTATATTGATTATATCCTAACACCTCAAGCTTGTAAACTATAAAACCTGTGTTTACAACGGGCACAAATACTGAATATATATATATTTTTTAATTATAAAATTATTATTATTATTTTTATTAAATAAATATTATCTTTAACTCAAAATGATGCATTTTAACAGTTCTAATCAATAAAAAGACAACGTTTTTACAGATGACAATGATGAGTAC
>JAOBYH010209193.1:0-10155 GCA_025403525.1 Umimayanthus kanabou | reverse complement strand
AAAATACTGCCGACTCGTAAAAATAACCAGCCATATTGGCTGGTCAACCGTCTAATAAGATATATATATTAGGTGTCTGAAGTAAATAGTAATATTTCTTATCTTGGATAAAAGGAGATTGTTCGTGCATACTGTAGCAGAGTTTGATAGCGAAAATAAATTGTGTTGTATAATGTTAATCGAATGTAAAATTGAGGTCAGTAAATTGATAACATTAAGAGTAACAACCATAAACCCGTCAGTTCGATTTCCTGATAAAATTTATTTTTACATCTCTTTAGCTAATATGTGGATAATTTTTACTGATCACTGAATAGGGCCCAATGATGTTGATATTGTCAATTTTAAGTGAAGAACTTACATCAAATTTTACAAGTCTTCACAGCGTTGACGCCAGACTTTTCATTTTTTGTGTTGTTTTGAATCGCATGGATCAGAAAGGATAAAGCTGAGAGCCTTTTTGAAGCCCTTTAAAAAAACGTTCCCTTTTTGTATTTGGCAGATCTTACTGCCTACAGTTTTAAGTGTTTGATAAAGACTTAGCCAGCTTAGTGACTTGTCGAGAGAATTGTTTTAACTGCCTCATTAAACTTCCAGATTGTTCGGTTTTGTTAACGCTGTTTAAATATTTGTGTCTACTTCGATGTGTTATCTATCAACAACATAAAGAGTAAGAAGATTTAGCACGATTTTACTTGCTTTCGCACTCTTTACTGACAATAGTCCCTTCGTAGCGATGCCGTATAATTGACCAAAACAAAAAGAAGGACTAAAGAAATCAGTTTACAACAAAGCCTTGGCCTGCGCAAATCAGGCTTTTAAAATCAAATACTTTAAACAAACAATTCGTGAACACAGTTTGCAAAGCTCGCGTGACATTATATGCTAACTAGCATGGTGCCGCAACCACTGCAAATCTGGGGTCGCACGGGTCGGTTTAAAAAAGACAATCTTGACGCACGAAATACCTTGACAGAGCAAGAAAGCTTTCATATCTGCATGAATGCAAACATTCAGGGTGAAAAGAAGCTAACAAACCAAACAAAAAATATCTCGTTTGAGTAACTTTGCTGCTTTCATTAACCTACTCTTTAATTTGTACGACTTTGTCGAGAAGAAAATTAAAACATGCGATGCTTTGCAATTTCTCACAAATAACAAACCGATAACAATGATTATGCACGTTTTTGTATAAACAGCGCAAATAAAACGATTGACTTCGCTCGACAAACTAGATACAAAGTAATAAAAAATGATGTCACAAGTATTTGTCAAACTGAAATGATCAGGACAGAACTCTTTTGGAAACCGCTTACAACATCAATTACTTAAAATAGCATTTTCAATTGAAAATTGTTAGTCACTAATTTAAAAATAATAAAACATTGCATGTGGCAGTTAAATTAGCTGTCACCTTCCCCCTGTTGTTATCTCAAGAAATCAGGGGAATCCTAGCACCCCATATTATTACATTTTCGCATTATCAAGTCAACACGCAAAGGAAAAAATATCGCACGATTTCACGCGGCACGCAGTGAAGCTGTAAAACTTAGATATTTTTTTTGTCTGATTAGAGCAGTGCCCCTAAGTAGAAAAAGTTCACAATAAACTTTTAGATTAAAACAGAGCAAATGGAAGGTATTATGCCTGACGGAGAGATAACGAGAACAATGAGCGACAAACCTTAAATGCCCATCCATTGATAGGATGCGCTTCTTCGATATAAACGACGATGAAGTTTGCAGTTTCCGAATAGTCGGTGACTATCTCGCTAAACTTTGGCAGCTGCATCCGAAATCCGGGTCAGCTGCAAGATCCAAAGTTAATGACCAGCGGCCGAGAGCCCTGTGCTAAGTCAAGCAAGTGGCACTGAGTTTTACCATCAGTGGAGATGAGTTTGGGGTTCTCTGCTCTGCCTCCTAGACTTACTGGTTTAAACTTGTCCAGTAGTAGCGAACGTCTGATGTGTTTGTACATTTCCCATGTGAACAATGAGTTCCAGTAGGCATCTCTTGGCAGTCGATTTACTCCAGTGATGCGACCAAAAGTATTTGTGATGTATAAGTTCAGAAAAGGTATTAATAGGAGTACTCTCAGAAACAAAAAAGGTATAAGCAAAGTTATGCTTACGACTATGGAAAGCAGTTGAACTTGCGGCGAAGTTGCCATGGTTAGAGTTGTACAAGCGTTTGTTGTGTCACCGGTGTGGTAAACCTTTCATTTGCTGCGCTCCGGCCAGCACAGTTGCATACTGACAACTGTGGCAGGTTCCAAGGTTCCTTGGTTTTATTTCGATTCCAAACGCCACTAATGTGAGTGACGTTTATGACAGTATTTGCTCAAAAAAGCGTCGGATGTCACCGCGATGAGCGTAGCTAGAATCGCGTGCGTGTTGCAAAACACGCAATATTTATCAGTCTTCAATTCGCTTCACTTCGATTCGAGATGCACGTGCAGTTGTGTACAGAGTGAAACAATTTTAGATTTGCTCCTAGATTGTTTCCATAGAGACTGAGAGTAGGGTCGCTGTGCCCGTTAAGTAGTTATGTAGAGTCCAATAAATGGTTTTGCGCTCTCGTGAAATGAAATGAAATGAAATGAAATGAGTGAGTAGCACTTGTCGGGTGGCTTTGTTAAGAACTGGTTTGGGCGATTAGCTCGAGACTTCAAGTAGCCGCTGAGTCTACAATTTAACAGATACGCCCTTCAAAAAGATTGTCTTTGTAAGGGAAATGTGTTGTTTACTCATCGCAATTAAACCTGTTTGGGTGACCTTTCATCAGCTCCGGGACCCTCGTGAGACAAGTCTGCGAACTCACAACACGCGAGCAAAATTTCGAGAACTAAAATTGCGACATGCTGTCTCTTGAGACCTACAACTCGGAACAGACAATTCTAACTCGTTAAGAAACGTATTCATTTAATTTGTGTTGGAGTCAGTGTTAGAGAATCTTTTAAAGTGGAATCTGAGAGTCCAATTTGAAGTGTTGACACTCAGAGATGATAAGGAAGCAATGAGCTTACTGATTTGCAAGTCGAGAGACCGTTCTAGGTTCATGGTCGGCGACATATTATTTGATGCTAAAACACATGTTACAGTCTGGAAGGATTGATAACTATAACAATAAAGATTTTGGTAAAAACAATTACCTTTTTAACTATTTCGCTGTTATATTTTATTTGCCGTTAAACAGAATAACTGTTTTCTGTGATGTCGCTCTGACCCAGTCCAAGAGAGGTATTTAATAGAAGACTAATCGTTTCTATTTTGAAAAGCACTTTTCTTTGCATGTTACCTCCATGTTAGCATCGGACAAAATCTAAGAGAATCTTTCATCGCAAGCACGAGGTGAAAGAACCTATCGAACTCTTGACATTGTATACATTTATCCTTGTTAATGACATTTTCCTGTTTATTTTAGCCCATGCAAGAGAGGTAGTAGTTGAGTTGTGGTCTTTGAGTGCAGGTGGTGTGACGTTCAGAGTTCGTGATGGCATCATAAACAACGACGATTAACGTGCAATCATATGCACGAGCTTGGCCCACGACCCCAGAAATCCAACCTCGTGACATTCTTTCAAACTTTATTCAGCGAAAGTAACTTGGAGTGTTCCTGTTTCCCTGTAAGCACGGAAATGAACTTTAGATTAAGGTAGTTTCAACAATCTTCAGGTTACAAAATTTACTGGTAATTTCCCCGATTTAGAAGATTGAAAACACTAAAAAAAAGTAGTGCTGTTGATCTAGTGATTACTTCCTGCATAAAACACGCAATATGGCAAAAAAAAAAAAGACAATTAGGCAATCCTGTTTATTCAAAACCCAGCCATAATCACGCTATGGGGTATATTTAGAAAATCACAATGTATCGTTTGTCGGTGAACAGCTAATGAATTGTGTGCAAGTTGCTAAGTTATATGTCAAATATTATACCCTTTAGCGATAAATAAATTGACTAAACCGGGCATTGTTTGTTAAGCTACAAACTGAAAATTGAAAACAAACCTCTGTCAAAAGCTATGAACGTTCATAGTTATTTGTCGCGGTATATAGAAGAGGTAAGATCGGTGAAGTATTCATTTTCCGGTTATCTTGAAGACAGGTCCTTGCGGGAGTTTTGTTTATTCTTCCCATATCTTCATCCTGCATAAAAACATGGCCAATATCGGCCATCAAGGTTCGTTTTTCATCAACTGAAACCGATTGTTTAGACTAAAGTGCTGGGATATGCTGACTGAAGCGGATGCAGGCCAAGAACTTTTCCTCCATAACAGGTGTTTGTTTTCAAGTTTTCCGGTCGTTTCCCCTCTGAATGTTGAACTTGGCAACAAACTGCAAAAATGAGATAAACCGTTCACAGCTCTTTTGCTTCTGAAGTGTTTCTGGGAAGATAAAGTTAAAAACATAAATACTAAATTCATATTGTGTGTTTTGAATACAACATCGGATGTGGCCATTCCAATACTGTACAACAAAAGGTATTTTATTTTTCAAACTAATTTTAAAACTTCCTCTCTAGTATCAACTGTTAATAAATAACAAGCTAAAATGTTAATTTCAGTTTTCATTCTATTTTTTAGTTAATGGCGAGGAAAATTAATCACTGCTTGTGTGTAACAGTAATAAATTTGTTTTACTGTTTTTGACCTTAGAATTACAACAGTATTACGTGTGCCAGACGCTCTAGCTTGAAAACGAAGTGTTCGTATTAAAATCCTATATGCATGGTTTGAATCCAACACGCTTCAGAAGAACTGTACCGGTTTAAATAGAAAATTGGCACCAGAGCCCAGTACCAATTCTAAGCTTGTTACCCATGATTTAATAGGCCATCCTGCTAACCATTAGCGTTCTGCTTTTCTACTGAAAACCCTGCTATGCTTGCTATTAGTAACAATGCGTCTTCATTTCCGTCTTTCACTCTGCTTTTTCCGACTCGTGCGACGAATTAACGCCATCTCACTTTAACTGAAAGCTTAAGTCTTTAAATTTCTTACCTTATGTGTGTATGTAATACGAGGATTTTAAAATAATATAACATCTAGAATCTTTCATCGACTTTAGTTTAGTCAACTGGCACAACAAGACAAGCTTAGATTTCGATCTCGAGAATTAACTGCGAATTTATTGCCCTCCGCCTCGTCACATCGCGTGTTGCTGGTAACACACATCAATTCTCGAAAGGGAAGAAGCCGAAGAGTGTCATATGTACTGATACCGGTCGGATCTTTTGCATTGTAGAAGGAAGTATTAAGTAGTTGATAAGAATTTTGATTGTAGCTTGCGCATCCGTACGCACATTAATCGCCCACTCAGCCATAATGGCATTAAAGTTGTTACAACTCTCATTACCGCGGTGTCTGTCCATTTGAACCAAGAAAAAAATAACTGCACTTTTTTTGAAAATGTGCATTGCAATAATTGTTTTCTGATAGTAGTAAAATTTGGCGAGGTTTAACCGTTGTACAAGCCCGACGGAGGCACGCTTTTCAGTTTACTATGAGATCAAGGTGAAAAAGCTAAAACCCAAATGTCGGAACTTCTGTATTGTAAAAGGAAGTATTTAATAAGATAAGAATTAAGGTTACAAGGTATCGAATTGGTCAGTTCGCGTGCATCAGTATAAGGCGATATGGTGAACATTCGCTATCAGTAACAAGAATTAAGAAGAATTTAATTTTACGCATGCGTGTGAGTATGGCCACAAGAATCAAACAAGAAAAAACATATAGTACTTAAAATTATACATATATTTATATACACACATGTGCATTGATAATAATAGGGTGTTGTCTTATGTCTAATGCCTTTTAGCGCGGCGAGGTTTAGATTTCACTAGTCAGCCAGAGGAGAGCTGTTTAACGATCTAAGTCCAATTTGGTTGAATAAGATAACATTAAGGTTATTTTCATAACAGAGCGGAAAACGGATTCAGAATTCACACATTTTGATGCAGCAACCGGCTTCAGTACATAATCTCACAAAGTAAGTGAGAAAAACGTTTTATTTTCCAAGTTGTTTGTGCTGTATTAACAAGTGACGTAGATTGTGATAGACTGAGTTCTTGTTGTCTCCAGATCTCTCCTGAAGAAAATGCATCTTGAAAAATGGCTAAACGGTGGTAGCAGGCTCGAATTCTGTATTTACCAAGTAGTAAAGTTCCACGGTTATTACACTCGATTTGGAACAAATCACATCAGATATGGTATAAGACGATTAATTATAACTCCCTCTGCTCAGTCCCCGTTGGGTGGCTATTTATATATATATATATATATATATACAACCCCTTGTTATAATGGAGACGTTTGTTGATAATTGCATGCAACAATACTTTTATTGTTAGTGCATTAACAACAGTAAGACTAATTCAGTTAGGAGACACCAAGGAACTACAAAACGGACTTGACCTCAGCATATAGAGTGGCGTCCGAACTTCTCAACAACAAACAAGATAAAGAAATCCTATTAGAAGTTACCAATGGCAAGAGGGAGTGCTGCGAGCTTTTATGAAAGGTTAAAAAAGCAACGAAATGAGATATATATGTATGTCCATTATTACAGGCATGACAAATTTCCGCAATTCAGGAAAGGTAGAAATGTATGCTGACAGTAGAGCCAAAATTATTACTATGATAACACGTATTAATCTATAAAACAAAGAATAAAAGATGTCTCTCGCGCGCTCTGATCTTAGCGACTCAAAGTGACAGCATCTAAAATGATAACACCACTGTTTAATACAAACCAAATTCCGACATAAGATCTATCAACAGAATGCCAAGAAAAATATTTAAACACCAATTTCTCAAAGTATCAAGCAGACACTATTGGAAATCTGTAACATTTATAATATGTATTGATATAAATAAGAGAGCATGCACACTGAAAATGTCTGTTTTCAAAATATTCAAGTCTCCCAGAGATATGTCGTTCGAGACGGGTTCCAACTGACCAGCTACCTGTTAAGTGTTTGGCGAAATATGCGTTTCCTGCTTCGCTTTGTAAAACTCTGTGCAGCATTCGTTAAAATCCAAATTCGTGTTTCGGCTGGCAAACCGAATTTATGTCTCTAGCTCTCTTCTCGCTACTGTTACTGTACTCCTTTGCCTTCGAGTTGGGCAGCTGTACATGTGCATGTCGCGACGTTCGTTCGAGTTTTGCAGTCTCATCACGAAAATTGCACTGCAGATTGAGTTTGGTTAATGATAACCAAACGGTAATACTCTTGTTGTCTCTTCTGAACGTTTTCTGTATGGATTCAGAACGACATTCAGAACGAACGTCGCTGGCTCTGAACCACTTTGGCACAGCATGCACTACCAATGACCAATGTACCGCGTGTTCACAAAATCATCTATAGCCAGCGAGCCAGTCCAAAAATCGACTTTGGAATTGGCATGACCTTTCAGTCGTGCCCAAGCCTACTCGTCCACATTGACCAAAGGAAGCCTGTCACGATTAGTGTTGCTGCTCAACATGTTTATAATGTAGGCGCCCCTTCTGTGGTCAGTTTGGACTCCCAGGAAGACCTTAGCTTGGTCTTCGGGTCAGGTGCGACGTCTCTAAGTGGACAGAAAACAACACAACACCAATTGAAAGCAATCAACGAGGCCCATGCAATGCTGGTACTGCTGAGATGTCCATCGCGAAGGAATTTTTCGGTCAGGACTAAACGACTTCCTTATACCTGTCCCTAGCCTGCGTGCAGCCCTTGTTCGCAAGGCTTGTACGGGTCAGTCCATCAAACTCCATCCGGCGCGCGGTGGAGAGCGTGCAGAGAAGTAGGGCAACTATTCACATATTCTCGGAATATCCCCAAATACACAACGCCACACAAGTCACAAGAATATCGCCTGAATACTGCAATTACGGCTACTGGCACGAGATAAAGGATTTACTTTTCTTACACTGCTGGCTAGACGGTAAATATAACTTTCAACTAAAGAGCTACGTTAGTCGTGCCCCCAAAGCAATTTGAGGAACTCATGCGATGTTGACTTTTTATTACCGAGATGTAGAACAAACTGTTGTGAATATAGTATTTTTTGTCAGGAGTTGCGAGCTCTAGAACAGTGTGAAACTGTGAAACTGTGAAAAGAACAAAGTCAACCAATCCTTTTATAAGAAAAAAATGAAAGAACGTTATTTTGATACCTTGAAAACATTTTTAAAAGAGATTCAGGCAGCAAAACTTTTCGATATGCTACTCAGTGCAAGAACTTGCATCTAATGGTTTTGAAAATTGTTGCTGAAAGTTTTAGTTTTTAATTTTTTAAAGCTCTGTAGTACTCTCAGCATTTTTATTTTATTAAGGTTAAGTATATGCATGAAAATAAGGAATGGGCAGGTTTGGTAACGGGAAGGGAAGCGAGCGAATACAGACTGTATATCATACAAAGAGAAAGGCTGAGATAAGAAGGACACTTAGGTTAGGGTTTTACCCGGGGGGGGGGTACTTCCTTGTAAAAGGCTAATAGGGATGTGCCGCTGGATGGGGTCGCATTTTCACAACTGGAGTGACTATAATGGGGTTACAGTTTTTGTAGAGTTACTAGAATGGGGCCGCACATTTTCGGGATTTCTTGGATAAGAAAATTCTGGTAAGCAGGGATTTAAAAATAGGAAGATTCACGGTTAAAAAATGGTTCTTGCTGTTGTTTTAATAGTAACAGTCGGCTCGCATTGAATTCCGTTCTTGAAATCACAACTTAAACATTAACCATTTGCCCAAAAGTGACTAAGATGGGGTCTATGATTGGCCACAAAATAGACTATAATGAGGTAGGGGTTCGGAGAGGCCAGCGGCACATACCCAGCAACAAATTGACCAAAGTACCCCCCCGGGTTTAGACTCCACGTTTTAAGAGGTCGTCCACGCGAGAACCATGCAGGAGGCGGTACGGGGAGGGGGGATCACGGATTTGGCTCATATTTTACATGAAGTTATAACTTGGTGCTCTGTTTTCAAATATAGTGTTGTTTTGGTTTAAGCGTCTTTTCTCTGTGTTCCCCAGGGGGGTGCCCTAGGGGCGTTTTTGTCCCTTTTTACACCGAAATTTTGGCAATGTTTAGATGAATTTTTCTCAAAACATTTGCAAAACAAACCAGAAATGATCAACCAGCGTGATTACTACAGAGATGGGTTTTATAAGTATAAAATAATTACAGCCATATGGTTTCCAGAATTATTTTGAGCTAGGCCTTTTCTTACGGTCACTTTTTCCAAATTGAAACATTTGCAAAAAGTATGCATTTTGAAACACGATTAATAAAATGCTTGCAAACCTAATCAGAAGTTTGAGATTGCTCAAAATATCTTAAAAGACTGAATTTTAACAGTGGCTACTTAAACATTTGGGATTTCATAAGCATTTTGTGCAAACAGGCCTTGAGGCTGCGTACCCGACGCAAGTCATCCGAGTGTGATACGTAAGCAGGTAACATCGAAACTAAAGATACAGTAGCAGTAATACCAACTTAGCGCAAAATAACTAGTGTAGTGCGTACTTTGTGGATGTTAAAGTGTCAATATCTTGCTTTCCTTCAAACATGTACTGAGCGAGCCCGCGGGCACTTGATAGTAGCATGCGACAATTACCAAACCCTCAAAACAATAGTTTGGCGCGAAACAGGACAGCTGAGAAAGTTCAGTTAGTCGTAGGAGCTCAGACGAATTTTATGGAAGCCTGCATATCCTGTTTGTTTGCTAAGTATTCCACCGACACATGTGGGCTTTCCTCATATTTTCGTTTGAAAAGGAATACACGCTTTTTCTTTTATAAGAACAATTTTATAAGAACAACGAGGCTAAAATTTGCCCACAAATTAAGAACAAGCTAAGAACAATCGAGGCTCGGCTTCAGATGCAAATGTAACTTCAAGTTTTTATTGAAAAACACAGCACATCACGTCATTAAATGTGGCGTTTTATTGCAGGTTTTTCTGCAGTTAGAAACACTGAGTGAGCAGAGAAGAAAATCAAAAGTGCCGCACGTGTTTTATGACAGTGCCGAAAGGTATATACGGCAATAATAAACCTATGCTGTAGAAACAAAATTAGCTTAATAACAATTTAGAACAATTTAAGAACAATTGAGGCTCAAATTGTGCAAAAACTTAAGAACAACGAGCCTCGGCCAAAATTTACTGGT
>JAOBYH010209082.1:0-10155 GCA_025403525.1 Umimayanthus kanabou | reverse complement strand
TTTTGTCAAGGAACAATGAAATCTCTCAAAAATTATAATTTTACCTTCATGCGCAGAAGAGCTGCGCACTGCAAAACTGGGGAATGACCTTAAGACTGCGGTAGCTGCAAAATAATCACCACGTCTGGTTATTCTGAAGAACAAGTTGGTACCAGAGTTGTCAACCCAGAAATGCGTTCCATAGTTTCCGAATGGGCAAAACTGAACTATAGGACCAGCGGTCTCTTCAGGGAAGACCATGGCTAACAGAGTGATCGAATACTTTGTGTCAAGTCTGTCATCTTTTGGGATCTGGATGTAGCTGGATTGTGAACCAGAAAAAGTACACGACCGCCTTGGTTTTCCGCTCGGCCCATCTGTGAATTGTACCGCAGCAAGGTTTCCAGGGAGGGGGGAAAGGAAGGTGGAAGGGGGTTCGCACCGTGCTCGGCATCAAGGGGGTAAACAGCAACTGGCGCGTATGACTCTGTTGATAATTCAAACAAAACTTAATGGCAAAATAGGAACTAGTAAGACAACGCAAAGCAAGTCAACACAACAGAACACAACAAAACAGTGGGATTTTTTTACTTAAAACTTTTTTAAAATTTGTGTTATGCATGTACTGTCTTCAATTCTTTCTGGCAAAAGTTACATTTTTTATAATTTTTGACGTTTTTTACTCACACCAAAGGTCAAGGTAAAGGTGAGGACAATCCAACATTCCATCCATTCAATTCTCATAGAGCTGTGAGTTTGTGCTGCATAATCTAAACAAACTGGTCAAATGATGTCTCCTGAAGGCTCATTTAAGGCAGCAAAATTTACAGTGGGCCTACAGAAAAGGTCTGACTCAAACAGGCAAATTGTTTATATTCTTGAGTTTGGCGGCAACTAGAAAGGAAAAAATCAAACTTTGTTGAAGTTGTAGACCTGTGTTAAGCCCTACACAACAGTATTTTAAGGCAGACCCCTTGCTTGTCAAAGTTTCTCAAAACTCCTCAACATGACTGAAAAGCTTGTACTATGAGGTGTCATTTGGAAATTCAATGCTGCCATTCTTGTCTGACTCTTCCGAAATAAAAGTATTGTACCAAAAGTGGAAAGACTGAAGTGCTGGGAAGCTGCAATTTAGCAAGGTCTAGGGAAGAAACATTTTACTGTACATGTTCTGAAGGAAACGTTTGACTGCTTGGTTAGAGTTATTTTGTGTGAAACATGATATTTGTTAAGGTCTTTCTTAAATTACAACAGTTGATGGTGCGTTAATGTTTGATGGCCTGTAATGCAAGGATTACCCAGTTAGTTTTTATTTGTTAGCTAAAGTAGAAATTAAGCTTTTGAGCTGTCTTTAGTAGATTGAGGCACTGTGATTTTTCACCCTTTAACTCGGCAAATGGTCGAATTAAAAACTCGAGGTAGCCATTATGTTTGTTAATGACTCTTTTCCCTTTTTATGCAATATTTGTATCCTATTTTATGGGCTAAAGGGGAAAAGTGTATTTTTTTCCTGTTAATTACCAGTTCAAGAATTATTTGTACTGGTTCAAGAAATATTATACTGGTTCGAAAATTAATGAACCGGTTCAAGAAAAAAATTGTGTCAAAGGACAAATTGAACTACAACATATATAACTGATATGTTTTATAGTAACAATTGGTTTTAAAAAACAGCGGATCTTAATTTTTTTTGTTGCAGTTGTATAAGTCCACCTTAACCCGCAGAATCCTGCCTTACCCCACCTGGGTTTAAGACCCCAGGAAAGAACGAAATCAACTTCAATTAAACTAAACCCATTTCGTTTACTTGCCTGAATTGGAACACCTTGTTTTGGCTTCTATAATTTCTTCTTGAGACAACACTCTGTTGTAAAATTGTAGACAAGAAATACGTCCTTTGAAATGCCTGCTGTCACCATCTTTAACCCCCATTCTGATTGGATGGTTGGTAGCAAGCTCGAATATCCCGGCGTTTATTTCTCCAACTTTGTAACCCTCGAGCCAGCTAGCACTCATGCCCGTGGAATGGTCGTACGTGGCAGCAACAAAGTTCCACTGACCGATTTCTAAAATGTAGTTCTGCAGGGATATCCACTGTTTCTGTAGATTACGCCTCCTTACGGACCAATGTAAATGGGTCATGCTGCTCATCCACCAATTGGTAGCCCACATACCCCCCACGCCATAATCGATTATCGGTCCCGGTGCCTCCGGATATATCAGGGCCACGAGTGTAATGGAATATCTTATGTCAAGTCTGCTTCCAATTGGAAACTCAATATAGCTGCTTGTGGTACCAGCAAAAGCGTACGACCCCCCAGGTTCACCGTTCGGGCCTTCGGCTAGTGTTACACCAACAAGCTTACCAGGGGGGACACTGTATGGGCTGATAGAGTAAGCACGGTGTTTGGCATTCAGAGGGTAAACTGCTACAGGTCCAGGCATTCCTGGAAAATACCAGTTAAATAAATGAGTAATTAATTAGACAAACAAATAAACAAAGAGAGGTGAATGGGAAAGCGAAGGGCTGAAGGTGATTGTTCCTTCAAGAGCAGAGAGGAAGAGGGGTACGGCAAAGTTTTGTAACCGCGAAAGAGAAGGCGAAATGTTGAAGGTGATTGTTCCTTTCAAAATAGAAGGAGATAAGAAGGGAAGTGCCGTTAAGTGAAGGCACGTACCCGCCTGGATAGGCAAAGAAGAAGGCTTAAAGAACAGAAAGGAAGTAAGGTGTTTAGCGAAGTCATGTACCCACCTCAAAAGGTGAAGGAGAAGGAGAAGGGCTAAAAGTGATTATTCCTTTAAGAACAGAAGGGGAAGTGAGGTGTATAGCGAAGCAACGTACCCGCCTGAAGAGACGAAGGAGAAGGCGAAGGACTGATGGTTGTTATTTCCTTTTTCAAAAAAAAAAAAAAAAAGAAAGAGAAAAACAAGGAGGAGTAGGTGTAGAGCGAAGCCACATACCCACCTGGAAAGGGAAGGAGAATGCGAAGGGCTGAAGTAGAATGATCCTTTAAAGTACAGTCGGAAAGTGACATACAAAGCGAAGCCATGTACACACCTAGGGAGGTGTTAGCGAAGGCGAAAGGAAGATGATTGCTTCTCTAAGAGTAAATTGGCTAAAGCGAAGCTACGTACCTGCCTGGAGAGGTGAAGAAGAGGGCGTGGGGAAGGTGATTGTTCCATTAAGAATAGTTGGACCATTTTCCTGGTGTTTTCTTGTTCTCTTTTATCCACGACGGATTCTTAGAGTTTTTGTATCCAATTAGAGCATAGGATGCCTGGAACTTCAGAAGTGCTTGTGTAGCGCCGAGTAGCTTCAGTGCAGTATACGCGTCATTGGTGATTTTGTGCTGAGCGTCATCTTGAACTCATGCCACCAGAACGGTTTGTCTAATTTATTGGTAAAATAATTGTGTAAGAAATTGTTTCTAGATCTGTTACTTACTTTTTCTTATATTATGCTGTAAGGCTCCACAGTGGCTGAAACGGCCAGGCGAACAATTCATTTCATCTCAGTTCATTACATTTCATATCATTTTTACTCTTATTTTTTTTCATCTCATTTCATATCAGTTTATCTCATTAATATATTTCATATAGTCTAATTTCACCTCATTTTATCTCATTTCATCTTATTCGGTATCTCATTTCATTTATTTTCTCTTTTTATCATATTTATTTTAGATTTTTTTGCAAGTCTATTTATTCGTTGCTTTTCATCTTCATTTCTAAACCCATGGTTAAACAGACAGTGGCTATACTTACGAATCTAGAACACTGTACAGCACAAAGTCCAGCATGCTCGCGGAAGCTGCAGAGTCACCGTTAGTGTCAAACGATACTCTCTGGGCAACGCGACCTAAAATAGAGATATCGAAATATGTCAATGTTGTAATGACGTAGCACTAGGTTTTTTAAGGTGGCTCCCATCTGTTTACAAATTTTGTGCCACTCAACTTTATGAATTACACTTTATCCAACACATACACTACATACTTTATGCTGCACGGAACGCGAAAGATCGCTGAACCGAAGCCAATTTGTATTTTGGTAGGTTTAAGTCAGAGCTATGTCTATATCTTAGTTTATAGCAACACTGTCAATTAGTTTGCGGTGTTTTCCAAAACTCAAACATTCTGCTCTCATGGTTACATACTGAAGAAGACCTCCAAAACAGAGCGTCCCCACCTTAAAGGGAAGCTCGGATGAAAATCACTTTGGCCGTCAAATAAAACTTCAATGTTTCCATATTATGGTTTGGGGGGTTAAAAGCTGTAATTTTGTCCACAGCGCCAATGCCAGGCCATTTGTTTTACGTTTTTGGCCCTTCGAATTTCCCAGCCGCCGCCATCTTGAATTATGACGTAGTCGTGCACTGCTTTGCACTGTGCAAAGAAAAATGGCGACCAAAGAAAGTTCAGTGCCGCAACCTTTAGCTTCAAGCCGGAATATTCGAGTGATAATCAGTCAGAATCAAGCTCGGATGAGATGCAAGTGGGTGAGGATGAGTCCAAAAGATTTTCAGTCACTATAATTGGTGGCAGTTTGCGAAAGGCTCGACTTCTACATGATTAAAGAAAAAGATCGAGTGTACACGTCTACTGCAGAGAGATTTCGAACGTCTGAACTGCATCACAGACCACTCGATCTGATTTTGAAGCTGTTTGTCTGAACGAGACAGTGTTAAGAACAACATTAATTCGCTGAAGCGTTCTTTCTAGGGAAGGTACGATTTTCAGAGCTTGTTCGCAAGGATTCTTGGCAAACCGAAACGCGAACGCGAACTCGAACAGGAACTCAAACAGAAACTCGAATACGAACGCGAACAGAAACTCTAACTCAAACACGAACTCGAACACAAACCCGGACAGGAATTCAAACACAAACTCGAACACGAATACGAGTCCGAACTCAACACAAGCACGATCACGAACTCGAACACAAACTCAAACTCGAACTCAAACACGAACTCAAATACGAACAAAAAGTCAAACACGAACAAAAAGTCAAACACGAACTTGAACACAAACTCGAACATGAACACGAGGCCGAACACCAGCCCGAACTCAACACAAACACGAACTCGAACACGAACACAAACTCGAACACGAACTCGAACGCGAACATAAACTCAAACACGAACTCGAACACAAACACGAACTCGAACATAAACTCGAAACGAACACGAGCCCGAACTTAACGCAAACCCGAACTCGAACACGAAATCGAACACGAGCACGACCCAGAACTCAACGCAAACACGAACTCGAACACAAACACGAACTCGAACACGAACTCGAACACAAACTCGAACACAAACTCAAACACGAGCTCGAAGACAAACTCAAACACGAACACAAACTCAAACACGAACTCGAACAAAACTCGAACACGAGCCCGAACTCCACACAAACACGATCACGAACTCGAACACAAACTTAAACACGAACTCAAACACAAACTCGAACACGAACACAAGCCCGAACTCGAACGCGAACACAAACTCAAATACGAACTCAAACACGAACTCGAACAACACAAACTCGAACACAAACACGATTCCGAACTCAACACAAAAACGATCACGAACTCGAACATAACTGAACACAAACTCAAACACGAACTCAACCTCGAACTCAACACAAACACGAATTTGAACACAAACTCGAACACAAACACGATCTCGACAGAAACTCAAACACGAACTCGAACACAAACTCAAACACGAACTCAAACAAGAACTCAAACTCGAACACGAACACGAGCCCGAACTCAACACAAACTCGAACCTGAACTCGAACACGAACACAAACTCAAACACGAACTCAAATACGAACTCAAACACAAACTCGAACACGAACACGAGGCCGAACACGAGCCCGAACTCAACACAAACTCGAACACGAACACAAACTCAAACACGAACTAAAACTCGAACACAAACACGAACACGAGACCGAACTCAACACAAATACGAACTCGAACACAAACTCGAACACAAACACCAACTCAAATACGAACTCAAACTCGAACACGAACACAAGCCCGAACTCAACACAAACTCGAACACGAACTGGAACACTAACACAATCTCAACACAAACTCGAACACGAACTCGAATGTGAGCACAAACTCAAACACGAACTCGAACACAAACACAAGCCCGAACTCAACACAAACACGATCACGAACTCGAACGCGAACACAAACTCAAACACGAACTCGAACACAAACTCAAACACGAACTTGAACACAAACTCGAACACAAACACGACCAACTCAACAAAAAAACCATCACGAACTCGAACGTAAACACAAACTCAAACACGAACTCAAACACGAATTCGAACACAAACTCGAACACAAGCCCGAACTCGACACAAACACCAACTCGAACACGAACTCAATACAAACACGATCACGAACTCGAACACGAACACAAACTCAAACACGAACTCGAACACGAGCTCAAACTTGAACACGAAGTCGAACACAAACACGAGCCCGAACTCAACACAAACTCGAACCTGAACTCGAACACGAACACAAACTCAAACACGAACTAAAACTCGAACACAAACACGAACTCGAACACAAACTCTAACACGAACATGAGCCCGACCTCAACACAAACACGAACTCGAACACAAACTTGAACACAAACTTGAACACCAACACGGATTCGAACACAAACTCGAATAAAAACTCGAACTCGAACACAAACACGAACTCGAACGCAAAATCGAACATGAACACAAGCCCGAACTCAACACAAACACGAGCACAAACTCTAACACAAACTTGAACTGGAGTACAAACATGAACGTAACACGAACTCGAACACAAACACGAACACGAGCCCGAACTCAACACAATCACGAACACAAACTCGAACACAAACTCGAACATGAACTCGAACACAAACTCGAACACTAGCCCGAACTCAACACGAACACGAACACAAACTCACACGAATTAAAACACGAACTCGAACACAAACACGAACTCAAACACGAACTCGAACACAAACTTGAACACGAGCCCGAACTCAACACAAACTCGAATACAAATTCGATACAAACACGAACAGGAACACGAACTCTATACAAACACGCAATGGAACATAATTTAAACACTAACTCGAACTCCATACAAAAACTATGAATTCGCACATGAAGGAAACACGAACTCCAACACGAACTCCAACAGGAACTCCAACACGTGCCCGAACTCAACACAAACACGAATACAAACTCAATACAAACACGAATACGAACACGAACTTCATACAAACACGCAAAGGAACAGAAACACTAACACGAACTCGATCCAAAAACCACGAATTCGCACATTAAGGGAGCCACGAACACGAACACAAAATCCAACAATGCAGAGCAGTCAATTCTTAAAAACAAGTTTGTTGCATGATCGCCAAGTAGATTGTCTGCGAATAGTACGTATTTATATCAATGTTGATGTGCATGGAGATCAAATACAATTCACTAAAATGGAAAAGCTAAAGAGACAGGAACATCCTTTAATTTCGTTAATGACAAATATTAAACACTTCACTTCCATATAAGTAGCGTATACAAATTCGGTGACGTTGGTTTTTCCAAGCAATCTGATTGGTTCGCAATCTCTGATACAATTTTGCGGAGTGAAGCAATGCCAGGCGTAAACTACCGTTTTGGAGTAGCGACAGAGAAGGAAATGTTGCAATTGTGAATGTGTTGTGTTGTCACCGAGTTTGTATATGCTAATAATTGTTTTCTTCAGTCTCGAATAATAGTGGCTTTTAGAAGATTTTGCCACTATTGGTATCGATTTCAGAGAATATTTTTTTGTTAGATGTGTCTCTTGCATTTTTTCATTTGTTCAGTACGTAGAATTCTCTCGCACACCATTCTTGGGTTTTTTTTCATCTTGGTAGCTATATTGAAAAATTATATGACTTTAATGCCTTCAAGAAGTTAACAATATGCAGCTCAGAAGATGTCTTAAAGAATCCATGTTTGAAAAATAATAAAAACAATTTGTTTAAACTATATGTTTTAGAAAAGAGCGATTAAGGTTGCTGTTTCGGAAATTCATTGATAGAACGAACTTGCGGATTATGTAACTGCTGAATCAAGTGATTTTGTTATGCGGTTTATTAACAAAACATAGCGACGTTAGGTTTGGCCTCGTACTTTTCTTTTTTTTTTCAAGTATTGCGACTCATTCAAGATGGGGGACTCTTGACTTTTGAGTAACTGAGGTTTAGTTACAAAGTTCGTTGATACAAATTAAGAAATTTATTATTTAACTAACTTCTCTGATTGTTAATATATTCATCCGGCCGGCTAACACTAAAGCCAGCAAAGAAGAAATTAAGAAAAGATTTGAAAAAACACAGAAAATATGCATATTATTGTTTCAGTTTGTCATGTTTCAGTGTATAAATTGTTGTGTTTTTATCATCAAATAGCAGCAGTCATTTTCCAAACTAACTAAAATTACAAGTACTGGTGCATGTGGGGAAAAAAATACTCGAACAGGAAAATGCTTCAATAAATTCAATGTGTTTGCTTTCAAAATAACTATCTAGGTGCTAGTACAAATATTTAGAAATTTGATCAAGCGCTTTTGTAATCATTTCTACTGCAGGAAAGTAGCTTAACTGAAAGGAACAAGATATTTGATTAGTTGTATCACCTCATATGTACATGCTTGTTTAGGAATACTTCTTTGGATTTGAACCTTGCACAAGCTTAAGCAAGAAAATAACAAACAACAAACAAAAAAACCCCCAAACACAAAACATATTTGCGGCAACATAGAAACCTAATTAGCACTTAAATTAGCTGGCGATGCACGCATAACGTGTATATAGCTAGTTTAATAACCAAAATGGAATTTTCAGATAAGGCAGACATATCGATTAGCCAAATGGATTGTTAAAATAATGAACGTTATACACTCTTCTGTTGTAAAACTTGGGAAGAAATCAGAAATAATGTTACGATCGTTTACCTCAGTTAGAATAGCTACGTATCACAGTATGTTACAAAATCAAAAATTATATCGAAACTTACCAGAACAGATAGGAAGCGAGGACGTTTTGTACCCAGATTCATATTATTGAATGTGGAAAGAAACTCTCTCCTCCCATTTCAGTTAAAGCCTGCTTTGAAATCAAACTTGGTTCTAATATCTATTGTTAACTCAATTAGTTGTCACATCGGTAGGTCCTACGAATAATGAATTCATAAAATAGCACAACATTAGTTTGTGTTGGTCACGTGAGTTGAAAAAATATCAAATTTTATTAAATTTGAAACAGTGAAGAAACGATACAAAATGTTTGTGGAGAGCAACTTTAAACAATTAAGATACTTAACAAATTCACTGCTTCGCTCTACAAAACGTTTTTAATCTTTAATGTCGTTTTTCAAATACACAGATACAAGCCATCTGTTAGTCATGATTTACAGTGTGAAACTTTGTGGCTGGTATGATGACTGATCAAGCTTTGTAAATAACAAATGTTATGTAGAACGGTAATTGAACTGAGAAGAGTTCCATTTTATATGAAAACGTACACGTGATTTCAAAATTAAACGAGCGTGCAGCACGAGTTCGTTTTGAAGTCACAAGTATAATTTCAGACAAAAATTGCATGACGCAAAGTTCAATTACTGTTATAGATATAACATATGTTATTTACAAAGTTTGAGCAGTAATTATACCAATGCTACAAAGTAAATAATGTAGTTGTGACGTCACAAACTGTCATTTTAAATTCAGTTGCCACCATCATTGATGACTTCAAAAACTCATCTTAATTCAGGATTTGAGATTTGCCAGAAACAGTCTTATTAGGGAAAAAATGGTGTCTCCGCCCAAAGTTATATCCTTTCCCCAAATACATAGGCCGCACAAGAAGTGTAAACGAGATCGGTGGTTCCTGCTAAAGATAGCTTTAATTACCTTTGACATTGAGACATATAAAAGAAAAACAGAAGCAAGAAGAAAGAAACCGTGATTGTTTGGAACGTTAGATGAGTATCAGGACCTGGCTCTTCCTAATAATGATTAATGAACTCGACACGTCGGTTGATCTGTGGAAATTCGTTGATGATATCTCTTTGTCGGAAATTGTGAAAAAAGGCGATGACAGCAACCTCCAACATG
>JAOBYH010208860.1:0-10156 GCA_025403525.1 Umimayanthus kanabou | reverse complement strand
TAAGTTACTGGGAGTAACCATTAACTCTAGCCTAACTTGGAACGATCACATCGAGGAGCTGGTTAAGAAAAGCTCTCTAAGGATCTTGTTGCTTATTACTGTGCATGTATTAGATCATCGCTAGACTACGCATGTCCAGTTTCCCATCATTTTTTGCCCAGTTATTTACAGACTGACCTAGAAAGGGTTTAGAAAAGAGCCTTAGTTGTATCTTTCCTGGTAAACCCTATGCCGAAGCACTTAGTATCGCCGGATTAGAGAACACCACAGCGCTATTACAAAGAAACTGTTTCAGATAATAGCTGACAATCCTGGAAACAAGCTCCATCATTTCCTTCCAAGTGAAAACTGCCAGACACGAAACAATCTTAGAAGACCAAGGAGATTTACACTCCCCCTAGCAAAAACAAAGAGGTTTGCAGATTCTTTTATTATTCAATGTAGTAACAATGCATTGTACACATGATCTTTCCAGCTAAAGAGAGTTTTACGTATACATAGGTTGATTAACACTAATTAGTCATTCGCAAATTTCTGTGAATATTATTAGTTTTAGGATTTTATTAGTGTAAATTTTATTATTGTAAAGTTACGCAATTCAGTGTTAAACTGCAATGTGATTTAATAAACCAGTCTATCTATCTATCTTGCACATAGTATACCGTCCTCAGCCGCCTGCTGCACATTCTAAATTCTTCTGCAAAATCAAAGCAGGATCGAAGAATACTGGCTACTATAAAACACAACAGGAAACACATAGGTTTATCTTGTCACTTAAAATTCTGTTAGATTCTACAGTACGACTGCGACCAGTTCTTTGGCTGGAAAATTCAGTTTCGTCTGGAAACAAATCATGGCTAGATTTCGGTCGGCTTTTGGCCAGCCAATTCAGTTTTCGGCCGTAAGTGCGACTTAAGCCCTAAATCAAACAAATAGTACCTTCCCAGATCTGGAGCTAGCTTGCACACCCAGCTTTTGATGACATTACTGCAATGCTTTAGGAAACATATTTGAGAAGCCATCAACTTGATAATAAAAAAGTGTGACAATATAGCCACAGCTTTGACTTACTCATTGCTGTTTTTTGCAGATGATTGAGCTTTCACCTGGGAGAGGTGTTTTCCTATATGAAAGCCACATTACTAAGGCTTCCGCCAAAAATTCTGCAACCTCAACAGCATTGTTTCTTCTTTGCTGTTTCTTTCACCAAGAAGACCTGCTGGGGAAAAATCTTGAGGGAGCGAATGGAAAGCCAGCGCTTGATAGAGATATCATTGGAAGCATACTGAGTGAGTCAAATTTAAGTGTTCACAGTGGTTGAAATATCCACCTTTTATATACGCAAATAGCACAGAGGATTAAATCCATGCTGCACATGTTTACACTGTATTGGAAAAAGGCAGTTTTTTGATCTACTGTAGATCAAATTTATTTTGTTGCTGCCCACAGACGTCTATCAGAAGGGTAACATCTGTGACAAGGGTTGCAGGTTTCATTTTTGATGTATCATTACGATCAGTTGATTGGAATTTGCATGCACATCAAGCTTAGGATCAGACTTTTTGATTGCAAGTACTGGGAATGATTACACAATGTTAATTAATGTTTTGCTTTTCTTTATTTCTTAAGGTTACACAAGAGTAAAATTCAACCTACAATCAGATGCTCCAGTGGAATCTGCTATTCGAAACAAAATTACAAGCCTAGAGAGCAAGGCAAAGAAAAGGGCAGCAAAAAAAAATAGTGTAGCTTTTAAATAGCACAGAGTAAAACCCCATGTATAAGAACTTAGATTTTTCCAAGTTCGCCTGAACAAGTTCTTATGTAAATGATGCATACTAGGAAATCAGGCTAAACAGGTTCCTAAATAGGTTCTTATTTTTGTATGAAAAAAGTGATTCATTCTTGGTAGGTGTGGTATATAATAACATTTGTGTAAATTTAGTATCCACAAATGATCTCCAGGGCCCGGTTGTTCAAAGCCCGATTAGTGCTAATCCTGGGTTAACTCAGGTGTTATTAAGAGTTAATCCAGCATTGGTGCCAATCGGACTTGGAACAACCGGGCCCAAGATGACAGTATATGCATTTGAACAAACCCTATGTGCACTTTTGAGCAACACTGAATGTAATTTTATGACTTAAACAAAACATCATACAACTGTAAACATGTACAGTTTATACAATCTTTGCGAAGAGTTTTTTGTTCTCTTTGATTTATAAATTCTTAGTTTTGACTCTAATAGAATAAGAACCTGCTTTGAAATTCTAGCTTGAACAGGTTATTATATAAAGGGGATCTAAATAGAATAATCTGGCCTATTAACTGAACAGGTTCCTAAGTTCTAGGTTCTTATATGTGGGGTTTTGTTGATTTGTAGTGGAGTCTCACTGTGCTTTGGCTTGAAGCACCAATCAGCCTTCCACAGCCAAGCCGTCAGCGATTTTGAGCGCATAAAACATGTCAAAGAACTAATTGCTGATGAATTTTGTTGAATAGTCATTTTTCTGAATGAATTATTGGTATTTTCTTTGAACTTTCATACTTTTCAATGAACTCTAGGGTTTTGCTGACGAGACAGGAACCCATTCAAGTGGTCGACTGTTCCAGTTTTGAAAGTTGTTAGCTATTAAATCATAAAGCTAAAATTCAGTTTGTTATTCGATGCCTGCCTCGACTAGACTGCAGAATTAAGAAATTATTTGCTATTTGCCAGACGAAAATCATGAAACAAAATATTTTCTGCATGAAGGTATACAAAAACTATTATTTTGATTATTTATTTTTGGTTGTTAAAATGGACTATGCATCTTTCCTTTGGTTGACAAGGAGCCCAATGTTCAAAGGTAAGAGAGTCTTCAAGATTTTAGCTGTTGATGTTTGCACATTTGACGAGATTTTAGATATTTTTTAGATCAAGTTTGTAAGAGTTTGTTGTATGCTTGTTTGGAACTTTTATTAGCTTTTTTGAAGGAAAAATATCTGCATATATTTCTTGAAAAACTTTTAAATAAAGAAATTGTTTCGTGTATTTTTGTGTGATTGAAGTATTCATCCTGTGAAGTATACTTCAAACATACTTTCTGTTGAGTATACTTCAAGTATACTTTTAGGTGACGAAAAGTTATGTGATTAAAGTATACTTCTCTGAAGTATACTTGGAGTATACTCTGAGTACAAATGAAGTATACTTTTTGAAAGTTGTGAAAGTATACTTTAAGTATACTATATTTCTGTAAGGGCATAACTCGTTATTTGTCAAGTTTCTTATATGCAATCAAATCTCACAAAGCTCAAGAGAAGCTGCTTTCTGTTTCGCCTCTGAAATTACTAAGAAATCAGCTATAGTGTTGTGCTAGGTCCGAGCATGGCCTCTCTGCAAGATCTAGACTAATTTTGTTTGAAGAGATTCTGCAGGTGACAACAGACGTGTTTTTTTGAATTTGAAGTATAAAGTTGCATCCAAAAGGCGCATGCACTTTACTTTTGCTATACACTACACTATCCCCCGGTTGATACAAAGAATTCACAACACTTCACATTTCTTCTGAGCAGAAGCTGTAGAATAAGGAGGGACATTCTCCTCTTGGGTGAAGAGAAACTTGCGCTTATCGCTAATGATTACAAGACCAAAAACGTTAATTGAACTAACCGGACAGAACTGGATGAGGACTATTTAGTTTATTATTTCTGGCTGTACATGAATAGATTTCGCTCTAAGTTATTATAGGGAAACCAACACAGGTATTTTCTCGTAAGCTATCATGGCCAACCATTTAGTATCCCTGTATTGAATTATCTCAGCAGTTTTTTCGAGAAACACTGCAGTGTTAGATTTGGTATCAATGATTTGCAGCATTCACTAGTTACTTATTTCAGTCTGCCTGAACTGAATGACAGCAGAAAATTTGGCAAGAGCATAGCGTGCCTCATTCGACACTCTGTTAGGTGTCAAAGGTGGCACTTTGAAGGCAGAAGCAGACACGAGTGCAAACAGCCGGTTGTAGTGTATTGACTAGTCTACTGTAAGCCATGATGATAATATGACGTAAGACGATGTAATAGTCACATGATCAGTATATCCGAATATCATTTAAGTAGCTTTAGTTGTAAATTAGGTGAATAAAGGAAGTAGCTTGAAGCAAGATGTGTACTCATATTCTCAAAAGTAGAGCGACCAGGTTTAGTCAGTATAGATACAGCAATTGGTGACGAGGATCATCGCTACAGGCAAAATTGGATGTATGGAGTATGATGACCCAGCCACAGAAGACTGGAATGCGTATATGGAGAGATTCGACCAGTTTGTCCTGGCTAATGCATGGAAGACGAAAAGAAAAATGCTTGCGAGGTCAGAAGAAAAATGTGGCCATTCTTTGTTCAAGCGGCACAGCTTGCACCGTATAAGGCAGCAATGTGAAAGCCGCTACAGTGCATTCTCACTATGCATTGAACACTGCATGCCTCCCATGGACAACTCTTGTTCAAAGATCAATAGTACAACCCCACAACCGACAATGCATCTTGCAGGCAGACTCAATCATCTGGGATGAAGCAAGCATGTCAAGTGGCCAAGTGTTTGAAATCACCAACACCATTCACCATGCTTTGCTGATGACGGTCATCCCAACAAAATGAAACCCTTTGGTGGGAAACAAGTCATCATCACCGGTGAATTTCTACAGCTGTGCCCGGTCCCTAGAATTTTGACAGCAGTAGGTTTGAAGCACTGTTATTCGAGGAAGCAATTACTCATCGCTTTTAACTCAGTCAGATTCTTTGTCAGGATAATACAGAACTCTAAACCATGCATTACGTCTTCAACACGGTTTAAACTGGCTTCATAGCAATGGAGAAAGCCGCTGTTCACTAAAACGCGGGCGCAACTTCTCATTGTTTTAATGATGTCTCTGATTGGTTGGTGACATGATACCAAGCGTGTTTTCTTGACAAGTTGTGTTTGTCACTTGCCCTTCACATTGTTCAAAGGCAACACTTCGATCTCTCGTTACCTAGATTTATTCCAACAATGTTTTCAAGTTTTGCCATCAGAGATTTAGTGGAGTCGTCGATGAATTTGGAGTTTGGTGCATCTCTCGAATCGAAGTCACCGAAACGCACATTTGTGTGTCGTTTCCAGAATGGCCACACGAGTTCGACCGCAAGATTGGCGATGGTGGGCAGATCAGGCCCAAAACGTCTCTTCCACCAAGAGATCGAAAGCATGGATATGCCGAACCACTGAAGGTAACTAAAAAGTAACTTTTATTTTACATGTGCTGTGAGAATTTCGGATGCAGCCAACCAACTTTCCCGATATTAATTGTTGCGAAGTGTTTTGCACGTGCACGAGATTCTGTCGACCTTCGTGCAAGATTTCGAGAAGATTTTCTGCTGAAGTTTAACAGAAAATATCATATCAATTTACAAACAAAACTCTGATATTGACATTCTGATTCTAACTAAATGGCTGCAAGAAACCAGCTTTCACCTTTGGCTTCTGACTTCTGTAATATTTAATATGGGTTTGAACGTGAAAATTCTCTAAGACCAAATCAGCGATTGAACACTGTTGTCAGATAATATTCTTATCAATTTACTCTCAGCAATCATTTTAAAGGTATATATCTTCTTCATACAGTATCATTACAATCGTTGACTAGTTTTAAGATAAGCTCATTCCCTCAAAATTGCAAAATTTTCCAAACATATTAAAAGGAAATGTGTAAGGGAAATAATGAAAATTTGACAAGTCATTTGACAATCTTGGAAGTAAAAGGGTTTATCTCAAGACTCAGTGGTGTCATTTTACATTTTCACAACATGTTTTATTTTGTCATTATTTTTAGGAACTTGTATCTGGTTAGGTAAAACTTGATGATCAGGCTTGTTTACTCAATAATAACAATTCTTTACATCCATTTCAGAAGCCACAGATTACAAAAACCCAGAAGGGAGACAAGTTATGGCTCCCAGATGAAGGCCCATATGAGGTGCTAGAAGCAGATCCAATCACGAATCTAACAATGGTGAAGTTTGATGGTGAAGAAACAAAAATGGTGAAGCCTTGGGAACTACTTCTAAAAGAACCAAAGCAGATCCCGAAGAGAACGAGAAAGTGTCAACATCCAATCCTTTGTCTCGACTACCTAAGCCATCTAATCCTTCGCCTCAACTGCCTAAGCCAGCCGATCCTATGCCTCAACCGCCTCTGCATCAGTCCAAGTCTGATCCCCAAGTTTACAATCAGTCACCCAGCCAACTTCCTCAGCCATTGCCATCATCCAACTTGGGATTTACAACATTTGTCCACACCAGTGGTTTAGTTATTCGTATTGGTTCAATTTATTTTCTTGAGTCATTTGACATTCCTTTTATTGTTTCCAGAATTTTTCGTTCAAATTTGCAAACTATGGCTTCTTGTTTTAGATGTATTTTAAGTTCAGACAGAAATAAGATTATTGGTTTTTGTGAAGATTTTAGTTGCACAGTTAACTTAAGGCCAAGTAAAAAAAACCCAGATGTTTCTCATCCCCGCCCGCTTCCTTTTTTGCTGCCGCCTCCTTTTTTTTACTATTTACTATTTTTAATACAAACCTTATATTGTGTTAGTTGTCGTTCAAAAAATGTACATTCAACTTTCAAACTCATTTGGTTATCGATCTGCTGAACGTATTCTTCCATATTAAAACTGTAGCTATTCAACAGTTACGTGCCACAGGCCCAAGTTGGACGTCTGCCCTGAAATATGAGACATTTTGTACGCAAGGTATGCAATTGAGCAATATAAAAGTAATTTGATCTTTAAAACGTGTCGCGTGCTTTCTCTTGCGATCTCTGTGATCTCAATCACCCTCGTGTCCACTGCTTGCGAAAGCTCAAGAAATCTCAGAAAATCATATATTGTAGCGATACAATATAATACCATGGATTATGGACAGTATAATTGGATAGGCATTCTACAATTAGATGCATGTACTCTGTCCAAGAATGCTCCAACTTTTAATTTATTAACTGACCAAGGCGTGGCAGGTGTATGTCATAAGTTGGATGGACAGTATTAAATTAACTGTTTTGTCAGTATTATTTTTTGTTTCAGCAACATCTATGGTTTTATGTCTTTAAAGATTTAAACAGCTGTCTACTATTTCTCTTCTCCAGTGTGAGGCATGTTTGAAGTGGAGAGTGTGCTACACAGCAAATGTCCTGAAGGGCGAACCCAAACGTCAGCTGGAGCGGGAGTTGGAAAGGCTGTCCTATTCATGCGGCTCGTGTTTTCAAGATATTGAAGACCGTGGCGAGGGCAATGTGTTTGACATTGTTTTTGTAAATGACAAGCTCACATGCCAGTCTCCAATTGAGGTTCCGTATTATGCTGTACACGACGATCCTCTATGTTTTTTCTGTGGCAGCGAAGACGATCTGCAGACTCCCCCTGGTTGCTTTCCCCTCTGCAACAACTGTGAAAGTAGTGGCAAAACCGCAAAGGGGAAAGTAACCAGGGCCTTTGCCCCAAGAAGTGCAGACAAGGAATAGGAGTCAATTACTTGCACATTGAGACAGACAATGAACTTTGATATTTCTAATACATGGGTGCGAACATTCGCACAATTACAATTGAGGTTCAAGTTAGAATATTACGTTAACCATTTTTATATATAGCAATTTACATTAATTCAATTGTAAGACGGTTTTCACATGCAGTTATAACATGTATTGTGCGTATCTGCTCCTCCTGTAAAAGTAATTGTGGCTTGGGACTCATAATATACCAATAAATAAGAAATAGTAAAAATAGTAAATAGTAAGAACCGCCCGCCTCCTTTTTGAAAAAAGTCCGGACAAGAAACATCTAATTTTTTTTACTTGGCCTAAGTTATTTTGTTCGTATTCCCAGCAAGGGAGAATTTGCAAAGTATTAATAATTTAGTTACTGCAGCACAAATTCGTTTAGTTTCTTGTCAGCTTTCAAATTGTAAAGTTGTTAGCTATCAGAGGGAACTCAGACGCCATGCTCTGGGGGCTCAAATGCGTCAGGCTGTGTTTAGTGGTATTTCCCTGAATGCCACTAAGCCTCCGCAGGCCGTCAGCCTGGGTGCATTTGAGCCTCTTCATGATCAGGCGATCTTTGGGCTCTCTGAAGCTAACAGCTTCAAGATTAAGTTTGACCATTCCAATCTGTGTGCTTTGGACGCAGTTATGGGGGAACGTTGGGATGTGAAAACACTTAAGCCAGGTGTCCCAGAAGCTTTTTTTAAGTTTGTAACTTCATGTTCTGTTTATTTTGATAGAAAAAATTTTGTTCTCAGGTTTAGTTTTGCATTAAGTTCAGACTACAGAGTGTCCTGCAAGGCAATGTTTAAGTAGACTTTATGATTTCACTTTCTGCTATTGATATGTTTGTATGTACACACTTTATTTTTGCAAGACCAGATAATTTTGGCCAGAACTTAATTTGTGTTTTTACATTTTGACAAATTCAGTCGCAAATATCTGTTCTTAAATATATTACTGTTCATTTCAAGTTTTTACATGTAAAAGAAATTACACGTTAGATGAAAAGATGGGTTTTGGGATCTAAAACAGCTAGAGGCTGAGATTGTTCTTGTGAAAGTAAGTGTGTACTGCTACCTGAGAATAACTAAGAGAAAATTTTTGCAAATTCAGTTTTGTTTTCACAAGTATAGCTTCGACAAAAAGAAACCATCAAAATAACTATATCTATTTTTGGTTTAGTACTTTATTGTTCTATCACTGGCTATGATAAGTTATTTCCAGTGGTTTATTGCTATAGTGTATTTTTGTCAGTTGAAAGTGTAGTTAATGTTCATCTTGATGGGAAGAATCATTCGAATTCCTTTAGTAAAAAAAACCAACCAATGTCTTTCATAGTTTAAATTTTTGACTAAACAGTTCTTCTTGGTATTAGATTTTCATTTCAAAGTAAATTTTATTCTATTTCGTATCAAACTTTACCATGTAGAGTTTCATTTTATGTATTGCAGTAGTCATACCCTGCATCTTATGTCAACTGATTATTGGAAATAACATTGAGTATATTTAGAGTAATTAAATAAATTATCAATTTTGAAGAATAACTTGTGTTGCTTGTAGATTCATTTGAATTTCTCTATTAATAGTAACCACATGCAGCTCAAGGAAACACTGGGGGTATTGGGGAGGGGGGCAAAAAGTGGTTGCCATTTCTAACTTCTTAACAAATGTCAACAAAATTAAGTACACAAATTGAAAATCATAAGATTCTTATCTTGATTTATTTTAATTGACATGAGACATAAGTACAGTATGTTATGTCATATAAATTTTAAAATTTCAGGTTTTTGCAAAATCTTGTTGATCAAAAGTGACAGACGTAAAATTTTAGTTTTGCCAATTTTTTTTTTTTTCTCAGGGAAAGCTAAATTTAAAAGGGTTTGTGTTGTCTATTTTTTTTACACAGTTCCGTTGCTGTCATGCATGGTCTCAACCCATTCATTTAGATAACCAGGTCTCCCAAAATTAAGCTCAAGGTTAATGCGACTATCTCCTCCATAGAAAATGTGAACAGGCCAGCAATCTTGTGGACTTTGAAAGTTTACTCCATTTAGCAATGTTTCATTGTTTATATTGCTGACACTTACAAGAACTGATTTCCTCCCTCCATATGTCCGTGCATCCCCATAAAGTCTCCACCATTCTGCAGAAACACCACTGAGCCAAGGATACACAAAATGAAGGCACTGGATTAAACGTTCAGGATTAATACGAAATCCAGTTTTAGTTTCTGTTGGTTCCAACAAAACTTGAAACTCTTTGTTAAAGGCTGTCTTAACTTTGTCAGTTTCCCTCTCAGAATCTAAGTAGCCAGGTAACTTTCTACGAAGATCACGAAACAAATTGGTCATACTGCAATGGTCTTGCATCTTTATAATATCCATAGCAGACAAGTGTCTTTCTTTGGCTGGATGCTCGGTTGTTAATATATCATAAACAGACTTCTTGCTTTTGGAATCATGAGCCCTCTTTGACAGGTAAATAATGTCCTCAACAGTCAAGGAGCCATCCCAAGTATCACTCCATGCAGTTCTTGTTGTGCTCGATTTCTCTTTGCCGACTGCTTCTGCAATCCCAGCAATAAAGTCATCTTTCTTCCCA
>JAOBYH010208859.1:0-17299 GCA_025403525.1 Umimayanthus kanabou | reverse complement strand
GGAGCGAGTACAACAAGGGCAAGGTTCGAACTTGAACTCCAACCTAATACAGTGGATATTTTATACAGTTGAAAAAATTTGTACGCCGTCAGATGGGATAACATGTTCAGTAGCCTTTGATTATTTTGTATCACAACATAAATAGAAAAGTCAGCAAAAACCATTTTGGCAGCCTCCTGAGTAGTTAATGTACCCAGTATAAGGAATAGAGGAATGTGGGGAATGTGGGTGTGGCCGGAAACCTAAACAATGGTGGAATGTGGGTGTGGTGGGTTAGGGCAATAGGTCAATAACGGTCGTTTTTTTAACCGGAAACCGCAACAATGGAGGGAATGTGGGCGTGTAAGTCTAGGGCAAGAGGTCAATAACGGTCATTTTTTATTAAGATCGAGTATCATACCATAAATAACGAAAAATAGGTCATGCAATAGGTATGTGACTGTCACGCAAATGTTGGGTTGTATTACATTAGGTATTATATTACTCAGTCGCCACTACCTTTGTGTTATTATTTCAGAACATGGGCAGACGCAGAGTACCTATAAGGCGCCGTAAGGTACGCCGTAAGACTCCTATCGGACGTCGAAAGAACACTCGCAAGCGGTACCGCAGACAGAGAGGCGGTGGTTCGTTTGGTGACGATTTACGCCAAATATTTTCACCCTTTTTCGGTTGAAAATGGTCAGACGTAAAAGAGTTAAGACACGCCGTAAGACACTTAAGACGAAGTCATACCGCCGTAAAAACATTCGCAAGAGGTTCCGCAAGCAGAGAGGTGGATCGTTATCGTTTGGAAGCGGACTGGCTAAAGGTTTTTCTTCCTTTTTTGGAGGTTGGAAAAAATTGCAAGACGGTTGGAATAGTTAATTATGAAAACACGCCGCAGACGTCGCATTTCACAACGTCGCATACCGCAACGCCGTTCTGCACGTCGCAGCAAGCGATACCGCAGACAGAGAGGCAGCGGTTTCGGCATTAAAGACCTCTGGAAAATACCGTTTGCACCGTTCGCTTTATTAGCATCATAAACTGCGGACCGACAAGATAAAAGAGTATGACGGAACCTTCTCAAGTCATTTCCCCGAAGGAAATTGTAAGAGAGAATAATGAGATTGACAAGACGATCACGGAGGAGAAAAGGCAGGAAATCAAGACGCTCTTGGAGCGGTGGCACGCGTCGGACTGGACGGGGGCAAACCGGAAGAGGTGGCGACAACATATTGAATCTCGTTGGAGACCTATTACCGTTAGCTCTGGCGTTCATATAACGTACATTCCCATTACGTACCTGTCAGTCTAGTTCGCACTCTATAAGGCGATATGGTTAAACAGAAGAGGACAGAACGCAAGCGTCACCGATCGCATCGGAGCAGAAGTTATAACTACAACTACAACAAGTACAAGAAGTACAAAACTCCAGGACTTGTACGGTATCGCAAAAGAACCGGCAGGCGTGGCAAAATATTCTTGCACACGTCCGGCAGCGGGGTCAACGGTCAAATCGGACGCGGGATTGGCGGTTGGTAAAACTCAATCATGATTGGTAGATTAGGACCCGTCACGAGGAGAATGGACACTAGCCACAAACGTTGTTATAAAGGAATTGATGAAGTGGAGATGCACGAAAGACAAAGAGATTTGTGGGATGACGATAACTTCGAGAATCAGGTGGAGCGCGCTGCGTTCAGAGCTCAAGCCCGTCCTTGTAGCAGCCCTTTCCGCCCTATTGACATCGATCCGGAATGGGCGTTTGAACTGGGAACTAACCTGGAAGGATTTTCTCAGGCGGATGAGCATTCGCTACCCCCGAATTACAAGCCTTTTGACGTCCTGTTTCACCGGACTAAAGCGACCACCTACATGTTCAGGGACGAAGTCTTCTAAAACAGCAGAACCGGCAAGCGCTTCTTCATGAACCGCCTATGGCACGACCACCCACCGCCCGACACAGGCAAACCTTATTCCGTCGTACCGGGATACCAACCACCCATCTACGTCTACGACGACATGAAACCCGTCGAGTTCAACGAAACAGTTTTTGACACCATGCCCTGGCCAAATGAAGAAATCAATTCTGCAGCACCCCAGCTCGGCGAGAGGATTGTTATGGGAAAGTACCTCAGCAGCTACCAAGACGACAACATGACAGTGGAAATGGCTAAAGCAGTTCTCTCCAAGACAGAACATCCAAAGAGACAATTTGAAATCCTAACAGATATAGAAGAAAAACGCATGTAAAATCGTAAAGTAGAATAAAAAAACACCAGACGTTGTATACATGTCTCTTGTGATTTTTATTACATTATTAGCGCTTTCCCGTTACAGCGTTGAGCAATTCCTTCACTCCATATTCTGCTGCTCCTCCTACAGATGCTTTGGCGGCAGTCTTGAACAAACTCTTGGCGGTCTTGCTTGCAACTTTCTTTCCCACGTTGCGTGCGGCTACCTTGAACAGCGAGCCTAGGATCCCATATCCCAATTGCCTGTTTGTAAAAAAAAATCAATTAAACTCTATTCAAAAAATTCCCCCCACAACAAACAGGTATAAAAATATTACTTACTCATTACGTGACGGTCTGCGCCTCCCTTTTCCGGTACTCTGTCTACTCCTTCTTGCCCTTCTTCCTCCACGGCTGCGAGAATAACGTGTACGGTAAGCCATCGTCATACAGATTGAATCAACATGTAACGTGCACCGTTTTTTATTAAATATACGCAATAACGTACCGATGACAACCAGTCTCCTGCCAACTGGAGTGCCTTCTTCGCCTTCATGCTACGCGTCACCATCTGTTTCGGTTCTGACGAGCTACTGCTACTCGTACTACTACGTCTACTGCTAGTTGCACTCCCTCTCGGCGTCCAATCCCACCCGTCGCTGCTGTACGACGACTCAGAAGGTGTCGGCGCTAACGCCTTCTTTTTCGGTCGGAAACCGACTTTCGGTTTCCGGAACACCACGCGTGTCGGTCTTTTCACCCTCTTACCGGGCGGCTCGCCTCCACCACCTTCCACCACTTGCTGCACCCTTTTCCGTTTTGCATTCAACAACCCCGGCGGAATGTTGAACCGTACCGACCTGTGAGGTTTCACGTAAATGGCGCGCTGACCTCCATCCTTGTAAGCACGATTGGCGAGAATCTTTTTCAACTGCAATTGACGTAATAAGTCCGTGCGATGACTCCCCGACAATAAAGGATCGTCCATAATCGCATCCTCCGCCGCATCGTATCTAGCCACCGTCTTTAAAGCTGGCGGTATGGATAATTTCTCCTCCAACAGTCGCGCACGCTGTTCAATCGGTTGTAACACGTAACGGTTCATCTTGTTTTAACTGAACAAGTCCAGTATCGGGTTAAATATACCCAACGCTTTCGGCAGAATCTTCAGTATTGAATCAAACACACCGTTCCCGTGCTGATTCAATAGACGTCTGACGCGTCTTTCAGGCGTCGCAGGATTAATAAACTCTTTAAAGTACACATGCTTTCCCTGCCGTTTTAACGCCTTCAGATGTTTCTTGGCCAGGTTCAGCGGTATCTTATCGTTCCCGATCGTGTTCCTCATCACTTCTTGCAACGCACGTAACTGATTCCCTGTAGCTTTGCGGATCGTCTCTTGATAGGTTCGTTTCTTCTTCGTGTTCTTCACCAACTTCTTGAGAAAATCTTTTTCTTTAAAAAAACTAGCATTTCCAGACATCATCATCCTGTCTAACATCTTCATCTTGTCTGATTTTTTTAAAACGGAATAATCCGGTTCTTGTACTTTCTCCTGCAAGGACGTATCTTCAATACCACTGTCGTGTCGCTCTCAGGATGCACAATCTGTTGACCGTCACAACCTTGCAACGTCACTCGAATACTGTCCACTTGATTCTTGCACACCCTTTTGTAGGTTCTATCCTTCGTTCCGTAACGGACATGTCGCGTCCTGGTCTTGGGAGCAGCCAAGGTTTCCAATACAGGAAGCATGCTCTGGCCGACCGGCTGATTCTGTACAAAATCACACATTACACGTAGCGATTGCAGGGGGCTGCTTTCGTTACACTCCAGGGTGATGGGTTGAGAACACGCCTCTTCGCTCACAAAGTGTCCGTCCACAATCCACGGCTCTTCACACCCCAGAATTTCAGTCAATTCTTCGCTCAGTCCCACGTCCACCTCATCATGCATCAGGAACCTCCCATCCAGGAACTGAAAGTAGTTTTCAGGTTTTTCAACCGATTTAGGCAGCATTGTCTTGAACTCTTTACATATTTGCGCAATCAGCTGTCCCACCGTCGTTATCTTCTTCAGGTCTACGGCGGAAATGACCTTGCACGAAACAAACGGTTCAGGGCTTGCCACTACGCGGTACTTTGGCAGCACTCGCACATGTTGCGATCTAACGTACACGCAGTAAGTCTTAGGTTTTTCTGCAACGGAAGTGACGCCATCCTTTAGAACAAAATTACAACTGTCCAAGGCTGCTTCCCACCGTCCTTCTAAATTTAAAGTCTTTGCAAGCGGCGTGGTGAAATTATCACTCTTTGCTAAAGCTTGCTTGCTGTGTAGAGTCACTATATGCTCATCTGCTCCGTTCGAAGACATCTCGGCAACTGTGAGCTAGAGTTCAGCCGCGGTCATTCTTATAGCCCAGGCAGGCCACGCAACCTTCGGATTACGTATACCGTGCTTGAACTTTTGCAATCCATACCGCTTGGACAATACACTTTTTTGTCTCAACACACGTTTCTTCAGCTTCTTTTTGTTTCTCATCTTCTCCAACGTAGTCGCCCACGCCCACGCTGCTGTCTACGTCTACCACGCCCTCGACCTCGCTGTTGAACACCCGCAGCCGCTCTTTCGCCGTCACGTATATGCCGTTCACGTCTTGCACGGTGTACGACCGGTCTATTTCTGTCTTTATACGACACAACCACCGTCCTATATTCTACAATAGAATCAGGCAATTCACCGCGACGCGTTGTAAAATAACGAAACGGTTCATTGTATTCATTATCGCCTGGATCGTTCATCCGATCAAACGCGTCATCGCCACCGTCATCTCCACCACCTCCATCTCCACCGTCACCGCCTCCACCGTCACCACCTCCATCTCCACCGTCACCATCTCCACCACCACCATCTACACCGCCGTCACCACCACCACCTCCATCACCATCATTCAAATCATCCAATCCTTCATTCACAATCGGTATTGGTTGATCATCTTCTACCCCACCGTGCGGCGGTGTCGCCAGACCTGGAGTCGGTACAACCATCTGACGCGGTCGGCGGCGACGCCGCCTCTGTCTCGGTTGTTGTGCAGGCGTCTGATTAAACTCGTTCGGTCTGATAAACATGTAGTCCTCCACCACCGGATCAATTCCTAAGTCTTCATACGTCAAATTGCTCAAATCGAGATCATCTGTATTTATCAATCCTCGGAGCCGTCGCATGCCTTCATCATCATCATCATCACCGCCACCTGTCGCCATACTTTCTATCTTCTGCCAGGTAACTCTTGTTCCTCAGGTAAATCAACTTAAGATTCTTGTACTTCTCTCTGATATGTGCAGACCTCTTGGCGATGAACTCATCTGCGTTAGCCATCAACATTTCCATGTATTTTATCATGTCAGGATCCGACGCTCTCTTACGGCATATGCGCACGCGTTGCACATAGTCCCAGGCACAATACCCTTCGCATGTAAAATTGCTCACGCCCACCTTCCAATCCGACGTCGCTTTACATTTTTCACACACCCACTCCAAGATGTATTCAAACACTTCTTCACGCTTTCCATTCTTCTCTAGAAGACGCTTCGACCTTCGCACAGGCGGCTCTTCGTAGCGACACATCGTTTTCTCTCCACTGCTACCAACGCAATAAACTCTTTTTGTAAAGCACCCTATTTACATGCCCTGCTCGACCGTCAAGAAACGCGTCAGCGTTTTCCATTAACATGTCTAAATAACCAATCACGTACGTGTCCAGTTCCACTTGCCGCAACCGCCATATCACACGCATGTAATCCCAAGCACAACGCCCTCTACACACACACCCCGTCACGCCAACCAACCAATTCGAATGCTCCCGACAAACCCCACACAACCACTTCTCGAGTTCCTCAAAAATCTTCTCACATCTTTCTCTTTTTGCGCGGAAGTCCAACCCCACGGGCGCCGGCTCCGTTCGGCAAGAGGAAGTCTGGCAAGAGGAAGTCTGGCAATTCATCATCCCTTTTCTTCAGGCAGTATTCGCGACTGCAACCTCACCGCGTTTGGCGTCCTCGGATGCTGGTCCACAAACAAGTACCCGTAATCACGCTCATCCGTCGCATCCCGATAGGCTTTAAACGCCTCACCCGTTCTACTCGGATATCCTTGACTGAGAAACGTGCGCACACCCACTGTGTCACGCGGGTTCTTCATCAACACATTATAGTGCGAATTGACCGACATCGTTCTACCGTTCTTCCCTCCAGGAAACGGGTTCTGCGCAATGTAAATGCACGACGTGTCGTTGTGATGCGTCCCCTTGGTAAAGAGATCGCACACCTCATCACTGTTCTTCACCTGACTCATCAAATCATCCAAGATTAACAGACCGGGACGGTCCTTTGGCGGAAACAGTTTCTCCACACCCACCGACGGCAACCCTCGTATGAAGTGCACGTTATACAGACGTTTCAAATTGTCAAACAGTGGGGACTGCCAACTGCTCCCGTAACACATGACGATCTTCTTCGGCGGACGCGCAAACATCGTCTTGCGGTGCTTCAACAGATTTGCTACAAACGTGCTCTTTCCCGACTGACTCGGTCCCGATATAATCATGTTAAACGGTGAACGTAGTCGCGGATCAAACCCGCGCTCTCTTTCACCCATGGCGACCTACCTTTATCTGTACTTGCGCAAATTCTCATGCCTCTTTTTACTCTTCTGGTCGATGGCGTGCGCAGTCACGTAACGGTGCATCGGCAAATGCGCGTTCACATAGCGACGAATAAACCTATCATTCACGTCAGCGGACTTGCTAAACGTGTGACGCGTAACAGTCTCAAACGATTCTCCCAGCGCGCGCATGTAGAGCAACCCCAACGCGTAATACCCGCACACGTCGGAAAACAAGCTCTGAAATTGGTCAGGATTCCTCTTCACACGACGACATTGTTTCACAAATCTGGTAAAGTGCGGCGAGTACACACTCTCGTTCAACCCATAACTGTCGTAAAATTCCACCGTATCGTTTTCACCCTCTGGAAAATAAAATGCCACCCAATGACTACCCGGTTCCGTGTCATCGTCCGTGTTGGCCACAAACGCAACAGGGCGGTCTTCATTCGTCACACGCGCCTTCGGAAGTAGATTTGCCGCATACACACCGCCCCACTCTCTTCCCAGAATCGGGTTACGTTCAGTACGCTGCGCAATCGTACGTGTCGTCAACGCCATCGTTCAACTTTATAATACCGCATAATACTCACTCACCTCTTACTTATCGCGGCAGTACCACATTCTGCTGGTTGTCAATCTCCATCATCCCTGGAAACACCCCCATTATGCACAAGTCAATGACGGCAGCTGTGGCATCCTCAAAGGTCACGTCCATCGTCAGGTTCCCACCTATCTCTGGCACGTCCACACCGCTGATAGATTCCTTGTTCGGCGTCAGGTTCAACCGGTAGATGTAATAATCTTCCAGAAACTCATCTTCAGTTATGTCCAATCCTGGCCCCTTCTGCGTCGCAGCACCACTCTCCAGGAAAAACCGCATGTAAGGCGCTCGAGCATTGACGGTGTCCAGCTGAGTCAGATTCGCATCCACCTCATCACCGTTGACGTACACGCGGACAGCTCGCACGTCTTCTCGGCTAATCTTGAACGCATTCCGATTATAAGCACCAGCTCCACGCGCATGGTTTTGAAAAAAGAAAATGATTTCATCAGCCACACGCCCCCTGAACAGATTATCCCATCGCGTATTCACAGTTCCCACTGGAATGGCATGCCTCTCAAACTTTGTGAGGGGGAGCGGGACTTTCCAAGTCTCGTGCTTCCAACGGGCGAGGAGTGCGTCCGCTATATCGTCCGACGGGTCCTTGTAGGCCACATGGAGCTTCGGTTGGTAAATCTGAAATTTCGGCTGGTGATCGTTATCAACTCCAGTAGCCAACATGGCCAGTTGCGGCGTGTTGTAGTAAAGCTCTAAATCCAGTTTCGTACCGGGCGGTAACAACCGGTCCGTCTTGAACACATCTAACAAAGGGGCCATCATCACAAACAGACGGGCGTCACCGTTCACATTCCGCATACCAGCCAACCCCGTATTATGCCCCGCACCAGGATTTATATCATCAAATTGACCTGACACGTCGCTCTTCCACCCTTGTAAAGTCAAGTAGGATTCTTTCTGAGATTTAGTGTGATTCAGCACCGTCATGAGATAGGACTTGATCCAATAATCGTCTTGTTCGGACGACACCACCGTGTTGTTAAGTGACATCTTCATGGCACGGACCACCGTGTGTCCGAAATTGTTCATCATGTACCCTGTTCCATCATCTGACGCAGTTCCATTTGCCTTGGTCACGCCGACGTAAAACGTGATGTAGGTGTTCATTAAACTGATCCACCCCTTCTCAAACTCGCCTATAGACCATGTGGTCGGGTTGTTCCCCACTCTCAACGGCGTGTACGTTTCCGTACGTGTCTTCATCGTGCTCAGGTCAACGGCCCCTGTCGAGAACACATCGTACTGGGAACTTTGCACTTTCACCTTCTTCTCCATCGACTGCGCTTGGCTGATCTGGGTAGACGCGTACGGCGCAGAACGTCGCAGTTGACGTTTCTGGCGCACGTGATAATTCATACTTCCCGGCATTTTTTTTCCTTTCACTCACACGAAATCAAACGCTGTAGGACCGGCGACCTTCTTCTTTTTTGCAGGTACCACTGATGCTTCTGCCGAACTCTTCTTCCTCTTCGCCGACTTGCTTCTCTTACTCTTCACACCCGTTAATGACACCAGAAAATTATTCGCCTCCTTTTTTAAAGCCTTTTTACTCGCATCCGTCACACCGCGCACGGCCTGCGCCTTCCTCTTTTTTAACGACTTCCGCCCGCCTTTTCCTGTCGCCAAATCCGTCAGATAACCTGCGCCCGCATTCAGCACAGCAGGCGCCACCGTCTCTTTACCGAATTTCGTCACCACCGGCATCAACGTCTTGCCCGTCGCTTTAAACATACCGCCGATTCCTCCACCCACTTGCGGCATACTTCCTTTAAACACATGTATCGCCGAGTCCATCGTTCACAGCTAGCTGTTTATACCACTTCCTTCAAGGCCAAAGTGAGCGAAGTGACACCGTTCTTCAAATTTATCTCATTACCAGTGTCGTCCGTGAGCTCAAACTCTATTTTGGCAAAGTTGTTGTTACGCAGCGGGTAAAACTGCAAATGCTCAAACTCTTTGTTTATCAGCGTCTCCCCCGGTTCCACGGGAATGCTGCGCAACACGTTCGCAATCGCGTTCCCCACCACGTGACCCTCCACAAAATCCGTATCCACGTAAACAGTGCTTATATCCCTGGTGTCCTCATGAGCCGTGTCAATCGGAGGATTCGCATTGTACAACGACCAATCGTAGTACAACTTGTCGCGCCCGTTTTCAAGTACCGTCGTCCGTTGAACGGTCGTGCTAGCAGGTTGCGTTGTCGCTGCGTCAACTGCCAAGGTCTTCGGCACACGCACATACTGTTCCCCGTAGAAATTAGGGCCGCGGGTGAACCCTAAAGCAGTGCTTTTCTTCAACTTGTACTTGGACAAATTCGCCACAGTAATCTCTTCATAGTCTGACGGAGAAATGCCTATCATCTTCGCAATCTTCTTGCTCAAAATCAGACACATCCCTGGAGCAAACGTGATACTGCTCTTATCAGCAAATGTCACCACTTGATCACCTACTTTACGGACCTTTCTCACAGCTTCCTTGACTTTCGGGTAGTTGAGAAATCTGTATATCGCTCTTACCACTTCCAAAGCAGTGTACGGACCTTTCTCTCGGATGTACAGCAATTCCGGCAAAAACGAGCACATCGGGTAGGCATTCCCACGGTTGTTCTGCCCGACATCAATCTCAACAAACTGCTTCGCAGCCTTAGGCGATTTATCCTCGTACACGATGGCAATCGAGTTGAGCGCACGGTCTGGCGTGCAATTGAGCTTGCGCAGGTTAATGAAATAATACAAGGTGTCCAAATCAAACCCAGCAATCTCTTCCTTGCGAGTATACGGACCATAATTCGTGTTGACAAAATGGAACCATCTTGCAGTCGTATGATCGATTATCCACAAATTACCTTTTCTAGCCACACCTGGATCGGTAAGATCGTAAACGTGTTTCATCAGATCCTTGTACAAGTAGATGGTGAACCCCTGCGCGATGGAAACGATCTTGCGTTCCTTGAGGTCAAAATTAAACAGCTGCTTTCCATTGAAGACCAGTAACGCGTTCATGGCCAACAGCACATCGTACAAGTGCACAAAGTCGTACTTGAGCACCCCTTTCGGTTCCCCCAAACTGTTCTCGGCAGGCTTCACATTCCACTGGCGCTTCGACTCGTCAAACAGGTTGTAGCAGTACCAATTTTTATGCCTCGCGTACAGGTGGCTCAACGTCGCAGCGTCCGGTTGCTCGTTGGAATGCACCCAAATCAACGGCGTGTTGCGCGGATCCTCTTTTGCCAAGTACACAGACGATATCGGCGTATCCGTCACCAAAGGAATGGACGCCTCCGTCAACGCCGCTTCCCACTTTCCAAAAAACTGCCTTTCCCCACCCGGCATAGGCACCGTGAACTTGGACGGACGGTTTTCCTCCCCCGTCAAAGTCACCGTGTTGCTCGGACAGTGTATGTAGATCAAACGGTCGTCGGCGCTCATGATGTTACGTCTCGTTCAAACACTTGTGCTCGATTGAACCGTGCTGGCTTTAACCCACGAGTTATATTTGTCAGGCCACCCGGCCCACTTGATCAACAATTCCTTGTTCCGCCCACGCCCGCGCGTCCGGATCACTTTCTCAATACGATACAGACCATCACGCGCCACTTGCACCTTCTGCAACTCCTGCGCATAAAACGTACCCTTGATCGGCGTACCATCCTCCTCCACCAAACTGTACACAGGCGGCGATCGCACGGTGTTCACCCGAGACACCTTAAACACTTCCTCCGTCCAGTTCTGCTCGTACCCTTTCTGGAACGCCCCTTTAGCTTTCGTGATCCGCACCTGATCACCCACCTGAAACTTCGCCACCACTGTGCGACGCCGATCCATCATACCGTCGTACAACGTGTGCCACACACGCTGCGCATTCTCCCACGTTACGTCAACCGGACGCATCTTGATCGAACGATGCACTGTATGTTTGTACGACCGCACCAGCTCGGGCAACACGTCAATGTACCGCCACTTTTGAACGTGCTGAAAATACCGCCACATCTTCTCCTTCAACGTCCGGTTAAACCGTTCGGCAATCTGGGCTTTGGTCTGATTGTACGTGACAAAATGTTTCACCCCTTCTTTCTTCAAAAAGGCCTGAAACTTGCGGTTAAGAAACTCCGACCCTGCATCAGTTTGCAACCGCTGGGGCTTACGGCCCGAAGTCTTGAAGATGTGCGAAAAAGCCTCAATGAGACTATCCCCCGTCTTGTCCTTGAGGGGGACCGCCCACGCATATTTAGACAACACATCGATGACTGTGACCAAATACCGATACCCATCATTCTGACGCCAACAAAATTGCATGTCCACCAAATCCGCCTGCCACTGATCGTCAATGTTCTGCACAAACACCCGACTCGTCCGGAACCGACGCACCACCGGGCGGTGTAACGTGTACGTCAGTTGCGACTTCAACCATTGCCGCGTCTTCGCAGGCGCTATGCCCTGCTTCCTGGCCTCGCGCACCAGTTTTGCGGAACCCCCATAGCCGGCCACCGAACCGGGATCGTAATAAAGTTTGGAGAGCACGCCACTTTCCCTGGCGTTTACTTTCACACCCGTCTATTGCGTCCGCGGCATTCTCCCTTATGATCACCGACCCACCGCAACACGCCATATGTACGTGCACCTTTTCGAACAAATGCGCGACTGATACACTCGGCATCTTTCTCCTACCTCCCTTCAACCACGTCACACAATAATGACACACAATTTCCACATCAACAGATTTTATTTTCTTTTTCATCATCCGCTAACTACTTTTACACGGTTCTTTCTTTCTTTCTTTCAAAAAAGCAATCGCTCAGAAATTACATCATGTAGTGTGTACCCACAATGCATGCATTTTAGCGCATTTAGTACCCATAGGGAAAGGTGCGATAGGTCCCGTCCTTTGCACGCACGCGCTTGTCGTACACGAGCTTATAGCGCTTGTCTTGCGACACCGTCAACACTTCCCGACGCCTATGGTCGCGCACAATCTTATTCGGATCTGACACAACAATCTCACGTTCAGGATTATTTACCACCACGTCCAGCAAGGCTTCCAAATTCAACACCTGCGCATTGAGAAAGTTAAGGGTGAAACCGCGAATCTTACACACGGTCTTCCCTTGAGCTGTCTCTTAGGCATAGTTTTTCGGCCCCGCCGCCACAAACTTGACAATGTGATCCCCCACATCCAGCTCGTCAGTTAACTCCCAAAAATACCGCCCCGTCGGCAAGGGAGCCTCACCCGACTCCGTCGTGTAAATCACACTATCTGTATCGAAATACAGCACACGCTCGCCCAGCATTTCCAAATAGCTGTACAGATGCAATCGCGCTTGAGAGGTGGTGAACCCCCCAATGATCACATTAGCATTCTGCAACTGAAGCACAAACTCTTCTCGCTCACTATACACCGCATACGCCACCTCCTCATTGAAAAACTGTCACGTTTTTCACCTCCACCTTGTTGTCAAACAACAACTTGTACAAGTCCGCCGCGTCCATGCAGAACATCGACTTATCCCTGACAGGATTCTGAGCAAATTTGCCCCAGAACGAATTGAGCATCAGTTTCGCCAAATTGCGAATACCGGGATTGTACTCAATCTCCTCCGCGTCCAATTCCACATCCTCATGCTCGTAATACTCACGCACATACGCCTCCTTACTCTCATCACTCTCGCACCCTGACGGCCACCCCGACGCCTCTTGCTTCTTTTTCGCAAAACAATTGACGTACTCTTCGAACAACGTGTCCGATTTCTCAGGCCAATGCCAAACCTCGTAGACTTCCACTATTTCGTAACCCAACTCCAGCGCCTTGTGCAGCTCAGGCGTATACCACACACCGAGCAACGCCCGCTCCGCATCCGAATGCTGACACGTTTCCTGCAACATCCCTTCAGCACATGCCCGACACAACGGGAACATCAACTTACCGTTCATCTTTGCCGGCAGCAACGGAATGTACAACCCGCGAGGCGGTAAAACCTTGCATTTCACCACCCCAAACACTTCCCCCACCGGCATGAAATCCGACGTCTGAATCACAGGATGACCTACAGGATACCACCCCGTCTTGTTTATGAACGGATACAAAGAAGTCACGTCCTTGTACTCAATAATCTTCCCCGTCACCGGATCAGCCACGTCATACAACTTGATCGCATTTGTCCGCCCCCCAAACATCCCTTCCCGCTCGTGCAACGGCTCAACAAACCCTAACCGCTTCACAAACTCACTCACGCTAGCATCCTCCGCTTTCATCTTCTCCCATTCACACCCCCACCGTTCCACCACCACGTACCCATTCTCTACCAACTTCTGACGCTTTTTCACCGTTTTCTCGTACAGCTCCCCCATCGCCATCCTGTTGTAAGGATTCACCGTCCCGCGATACGGATAACACTTCAAACACCCATGAAACACACAACCGTGAAACTCATACACCACACCGTGCTCCTCATCAAACCCGTCCACCTCATACCCACACACACGCGCTTCGCCGTCCAAATGATTCCGACCAGTCCTGATAGCATGCCCACGCATAAACTGCTCATACTCTAACCACTCGTTAGCCACCACCGACTGCGTATAACCCGAATGGTACCCGCCATGCGGAATCACTCCAATCGTCTTCTCCTGCAGAAAATTCGTTCTGAACACGCGCACACACGCCGACGCAATCGTCAAACTCATAAACGGATCCACACCGTCCGTCAATTCCATAAACACACGGCGAAACTCCACACAGCAACGGCGCAAAATATCCACATCCGACCGACAGTACTCCAAAATTTCCTTACGGAAATCAAACACCACCCCCAACCGCATTTGCTCAGCATGCCACGCCATAAACTCCGCCCGCACCTCCGAATACATCCCGTTCGGTCCGTAAAAACGCGCCTCAGGCATCACCCCCACGTAATCCTGATTCGCCACCGTGTTAAAAAAGTGTAGGAAGTACCCCTTCTTCAACACATCCGTCAACCCAAACGTCTTGGGCAAACGCGACAACGCCATCGGCAAGAAATTAAGCGAGTCTATGAACAACACCTTATTCACCCGCAACGATATGATCTTTCCACCTTTCATCAACGGCGTGCACTTGATACCATTCTCCAAAAGCCACTGCAACACAAACGTCCCATCATACTTTCCAAAATTGTGAGCAATCATGACAGCCTCCATGTCACGATCATCGTCAAACATCCAACTACAAAACTCCGCGTTACACTCGTCCCCCTCAAACACCAACTCCTCACCACCTTCATCGTGCACCACAATTAAATTCGGCACGTGCTTGCCCGTCTCCTGCATGCACTCATAATCAAAAAAATAAAACTCCCTGTCCTTACCTGGTTTCGGCTCCAACACCTGCATAAAACACTTGTGCTTCCACGGGACCTGCTGCTTACAATTTTCACACTTTTTAGTGTAACACTCATGCACCCCGTTTTTTGTCTTGTACGTCTTGTTACACACTTTACACCGATGCACTCTGTCACACATCGACTGCTTGACCCGCCGCTTTTCCGGCACCGCCGCATGCAACTCAAAACACCGCGGACTCTTAAACACGCGACAACACACACCGCACTCGTTCGCTTCACCCCCCGTCACCGCCGGGCCGCACTCTACCGTCCCACACAACCGACACACTTTGTTACAGTAATGCGCCTCAAACTTACGGTACGTACGCAAACACTTGTCGCAAAAATACGTCTTCTTAAAAAACCCCTTCATTGTGGTAATCAAATGGTAATGATTATCCCGCAAATAAAGATAGATCACCACGGGCGCATCTTCACCGCGATAGATTGGCGTAAAAAAATGCGACTGACTGAACACCACTATTCGGTAACGCGGCTGCTCTCCAACCCCCTCATTCAAATGCCTCTCAAACTTCTTCACATCGTCAAGCGTCGCATACGCATCGGGGTCCACACCGCTCGCCACACACAGCGCACGCGCTTCTTGCGTCTGACGCAAACTATTCTTTTTTTCTCACACGCTCATACCCGCGCAAACCCTCGGCCGTGTCTCGTTTCTCACGCCACTTAAACACCGTCAAACACCGCGCAAGACACATTTTGTCACTCTCCGTCACACTAATCACACTGCGCGCGTCATACGCATAATCGCGCATGTTAAACACTTTGCCCGCCCCCTTACGGTACTTCTTCTTCGGCACATTTGCACCCCCACTTTTACGTTTCCCACCCCCATGCGATTGCGTCGAGTCTACTCAAATTACGTTTACCTTAAAATTATTGTTCAATTGCACATTTTCACCCGATTGAATGACCTTGTGGACTGCATCATAGATACGCTCTACAGTTAGTTCTCTTTGCGGCATAAAAGAGAGACTGATGGGGTCACCATTCTTCAACCCATCCATTTGCATCACAAAACGGATTCTATCATCAGGGTTCCCACGTACCACCGTATTCAAGATATTGTTCATCATTCTATCAAGGGTTTCCATAATGTTTTCCACCCCCGTCACGTCAGACAACCCTTCAGGTAACGTAAAGGTGTAATCACTTTCCACTGCCCAAAACTTCGATCGCGTAATCCGCTTATTTATTGTGTAAAGCAACTCTCCATCCACACTTCCCCCCGTCTGATTTCTCACAAACTCAGGGTCCACCCACATGACTTCCCAACCTCGAGGGTCTGTCTCGGGCGACGGTCTTTTTGCAAATTCGTCAAGCATTTTAGATGGTATATAATCTTCGTCTAATTCACTCATTAACCATCCATTAAACAGTCCGTCCCCGTCATCATTCTGCGACAAGTCGGACCCGTCAGACAACCATTCAATCTAAACAAAAAAAAAAGACATTTTTTTTTTTTTATTGTTTCCCACATACCGTAATTGATTCACATGTTTCACACATAACGTAATTGTATTCCAACTTGTAATAAATCTTCACCGACGGGTCAATATACAATCCATAAGTTGCCAAAGGACATGTTGGGGGTAATTTCTCATCACATTTCAAAAAATTCTACAAAAGAAGACATAAATTTTTTACGTTGATGATGATTTATTATCTTTAACTGTTAATACAATGATTATATAATCGGCTTCTGCAATCCCAGGCTTGACGGCGGCGGCGTGTTAATGAAGTCTGACTACCTAGTTCACAACATTTTTTTTATTACAATGACTAACATACTTTCACTTCTCATCATTTCATTACAGATACTGGATATTTTACTAATTCAGCGCACAAGTATATCAACTTTTTCTTCACCTCAACCGAACCAGACAAATACAGCATGTCAAAGTCTTTTTGCACGTAATTTACCCAATACAAAATCACACTACGCTTACCAGCTCCTGAACTCGCCCTACTCAACCGTTCCATCCAATACTCAGCCTCTACCGTTTCACCCAATCGAGTCAACAATCTATCCTTTCTAGTTAAAAACCTATCCGAGAGGAACACCTACGAAAAAAAAGCTCAAGATAAAATCTCAATCAAATCAAAATACAATTCCAACACTAAAGCACGCACCATTCGCGACTTGCTTTCACACAACGTTTCCATCCTTTTTTTCACATACGCGCAAAAACTAATCATCACTTTTCTCTTATGTTTATTACACGCCGCTTTCACTTTTCGCATCCCTTCAATGTGTTTCATCCACGCTAATAACTACGAATCAATAACATTATTAAACATCTCTATTCCTACATCCAATTTATTTGCAAACTTAATCAAAAATGACAACTATGATGTCGCTAAAATAAAAGTGAAATCAGTAACTGATCATCAGTAGGGTACCTAAAATGTGTGCAATTC
>JAOBYH010208748.1:0-10156 GCA_025403525.1 Umimayanthus kanabou | reverse complement strand
TCATTGTCATTGTCATTGTCATTGTCATTGTCATTGTCATTGTCATTGTCATTGTCATTGTCATTGTCATTGTTATTAACTGCTGTGACATTCCTTCTGCGAACCCTATGGTTTTCTCGCGAGCATTTGCATCTATTACAATACAATAACACTGCACTACGATACAGTAAAACAAAACAACTTATTCTTCTGCCATTGACATGGGGAGTGGTTACCAATTCTCTCGAGAAAGAAGCTCATATTTGAAATGTTCGACAAAAATAGAATTACAGCACAAGAACATATTTCTTACAATTATAACACAGCAACAAATTTGTTTTTTAGTGTTATAGTTTTATAGATGAATAGCGTTTTACCGCTACTTTTGTGGCATTGTGGAGAAAATTTTAAGATAATTTTACTATGGAAGGATGTTTGAGATATTGTAAATTATCCTGAAAGGACCCTTAATGATCGGAATAAAGTATGTATGTAGTCAACTGTTTGCTTAACAAGGAGAACAATCTTGAAAAACGGAAATCTCAAAAGGTTTTGGCGCTACCTGATTATTTTGGAAAATTTTTATTGGCGCGCAATTTGCCAAGACAAATGAATCCGCCCTTACTTAAAATTGGTGAAATGGGTTAATATGAAAAACTGATTTGAGCCAACTTTAAATAGAAAATATTTGCGTATAACGAATAAATACATAAGCAATGACTAATCTAAGCTCAGTTTCAACTTTGTCTGTCAAAGTGAAAATGTTTGAAACACTGTTAGACAACTTGTTACCATGGCAACGCAGTTTTTGACAATTATGACATCGTTATGACGTAATAATTGCGTTATATAAAAACTCGACTAGATAAAATTCATTGGTTTTTTATTCTTTACTAGCCCACCAACTCTCATTCCAATAATGAGAGAGTTACGGGAGGCGGGAACTCCCCCTCCCCCGGCCCAGCCAAAATGCGCGGGCCAAATAAGCTGAATGGTAAAGATAATAAAATTATTAGTAGAGCAAACTTAAACCATATCAAATCCTCTTCTACGCATAACTATACAATTTAGTTTTTAAGACTGTAGGCATGCTGGGATACTAGTTGCAAAGCAACACGTGACGTCAAGCTAAGGTTCCCACCCAAGCTAGCTTAGAGGCAGTTTCTGGTGTAATATTTCCGCATGCTACCCGGGCATGAAAATTAGTCAAATGACCGACGTATTTCCCGAAGGTGCTGATACATAACTCAACGCCTCCCCACTTGACGACAAACATGCTATATAGCTATGCTAGTATATCTTAAGTTCGAGATCAAGTGGTTAAACAATCATTAACGAGCACAGATATATAAATCATATCTTCAAATCGCCGCGTTATCAGAGTATATTTAATGAATAAAGACAAAATTACACAAAGTCTTTGGGAAATCCTCTGAAAAAGTTCTAGATTTCGGGTAATCAGTCTTCGGTATACGTAGTTGAAATCCTTACTGGAATAGCCATGCCTTAGTTCCCGGATGTAATTTATGACGATTTTTGTTAGTGGTACATATCCCTACCTAGTTAGAAACTCATGTCTATATCTAATAACCAAATTTAGTATTTGGCTTTAATACTTCCCAGCACTGAACCTAGAATTACATTTTACTAATTTGGTATTTCATCGGATATCACTAACGAGGGTGTTTTTGGCCTGCTGAGAGAAACGTAGCTTGTATCCATAATTATTTCAGTTTATCAATTATTTAAAGTGATTCCAAAATTAGAACCACGCTATTTAGTTTCGTTTCTTTATGCTTTCCTCAGTAAAGGGCTTGTCTGTTCTTAACTATTGTTTTTAAGACTGCTACACATTTGCTAAGAGTCTTCTTGATGAAGGAATGTTGCGTTTTGGATTCAATCAGTGTACGTTGGATGCTAAAATTGAACTTGTTGTTATCTATTTCGATATTGTTTCCATGGATGTGTAAAATAAGATAAGATTAATACAAATGTCTCAGTGGGGATTTCGTTGAGTGGCTCAACTCTTAAAATGATTTTGTTGCCGTTGACTCGAATGTTTTGAATTAGAGAACAATCTATTTACAATTTCAGGTTGCCGTTGTACCCACGTTCCTTTGAAATCCATTTCACTGACAATCCGAAGGAGCTAATACATTTCTTCAAAATGCAGTTTCTGACATGTTTTCTTCTTGTATTAAAGAGCAACATGGAAATTATTAATAAAGGCTTTACTCCACTAAATCTTGGCTGTAAGAAACTAGCAAACACGGCGAACTTGGTTTGCATTGCTTTTGAGTCCTCTGCTGATTTAATCTTTGCAATGATCGAAGGAAGATTGCTGAATTCAGATTCATTATCACTCATAGACATCTAGCCTAAAGGCAAAATCTTTTTCTGAAGAATTAGTTAGAAAAACAATAATTAGATGAACAATTTCTGATAACTCCTTTCTTTCCTTCAGTGTTTGTAATTACCTTTCTTGTTGCACAAAATTAAAAACGTGTCTGGTTGGAAAACAAAACTAATACATGGAACATCGCCAAAGGGAACAACTTCTAGAAACAGACTGACAACACTGCGGTTGGGGGGTATAAAAATGCATAAGGAATTTTTCTCTAAAATAAATAAAAAAGGAAACCCAGACTGTCAGCCCCAGGAATTTTACTTCACAAAACCGAGAGTAATGTGTTCTGTCAGCTATTAATAATTAACAACCGGCTTCATTCTGTTGACAGAATTAATTTGAGACCTGTGAGAGGAGGCACCTGTTCTCGTTATGGCCAAGGAAACCCGGTAAGCTTAAGTCGTCAACAAGAAATATTGCCGGATGAGAGATGATTTCAAGGACACTTTTTCTTCTCCTGGTCCTGGAGTTTCTTTTCTGCGGTAAGTTTTATAGTTGTTCTTACGTATTTTATTTTTTGAACAACATCTTGGACAAGATAATTTCTTTTAGTGTCCGAAACTCAACGCAACTTCGGAATATTTTCGTTCATTTACAATTGTATGCTAATTATTCACAGTTTTCTTGCGAAACGAGAGCTATACTGACAGTTTAGAAATGGAACTTGTAGGTTTTATAAGTCAATGGATTTTCCAGAAAGTCTCTTTCATCCATTTTGACTCTACTTAATTCGTTTTTACAATACATTTAATCTTGTCATGGATCTCCCAAATTCTTGTGAACAAACATTACAAACTAACGAGCTAAAATTCAACTTAGTGCCGCGAGGATAAGGACGGGTTATTCAAAACAAGTAATGTCAGTAACTCATTCTCTATTTTTATTCTTTGCCTTGCAATCATCTTCCTCAAAAATCCGTTAGTCTTGAGTTGAAATGCCTCAGGAACTCACTGCTGCCTTCACAGCCAAAATAATATAAAATTATTGGTGCAAATGCTACGAAAAGCTTTGGCATTTGTCACTTCAGTTATACGGACGCCATTTTATACTATTGCGGGAAGTACGCGGACATGTGTAAATTCCTAATTTATTGTTTCTTGATTTAAAATGTGCTTACTCGGTCAACATAGTGCCTCGAAACAGAATTACACACTAACGAGTTGTTACAACAAAACGAGCATTTTACTGACTGTACAATGTAGTAAGACAACAGTTTCAGTTTGAGTATAAAAAATCTTAACTATCAAATGCGAAGTCTATCTTGGAAGTATTTGAACGGTACTGAGATGAAATCTCCTGTACTCGATCTGAATGCACATGGCGAAGTTCGTGAGATAATTACTACAATGATTAGATGACTCTTTCACCCAGAAATATGGACGACTTTAGGGTCTACAAACCAGAACTATCTTGTCAAATTCAAATCTAATCATCTGTGGTTCTTGGTTTAGGCTGTACAACTGTGCCCACTTAATTAACTTGGTACTAAAAGGAAAACATTTTTGATCTTGTGGTTTCAAACAAACTACCCGGGTTATTTACTTCAACGACCAACAGCAAACGAAACGTTTTTCAATAACAATCATCCTGTCAGTAAACATTTTTACCAGTAATTTTCAAGTTGAAGTTTTTTGGTTGCTTTGGGTTGTACAATTGAATTCTACGACATTAATATCCCACTTTACATGAACCGAATCTGTCTCGACTTATTTCATATTTTGGCACCAGAAAACTATTTTCACAGCATTTGTCTCTCTAAATTCTTACATATAAATGAATGTATATTGCTTTATGTTCATCGTTTACATTTGTTGAGCAGTGACAATTTTGCACACAAGAATATGCTTATATTTTTTTTAGTGTTGTCCTTTACTGTTGTGATAATTAGAAATCTTGGCAAGAACGCATTCAAAAGGCCTGTTCCAGTTTGGCTACACATTTCTCGATGTTTACTTAATATCTGATATATGGCTAACAATTTGCATTTTATCCCAACGAATTATTCGCGGGTTTTGAGATTAAAATAAACAAAACAATGAGATACTGTAACAATTTAAGTCGGTCGCAGGATCAGCTGTTCGAATCTTCAGAATTTGAAGGTTCTGCATATTATGGGCGGTTTCAAAACCAAACGGAACATACAAAAAACATTGTCATATATACAGTTCTAAAATTATATCTCATTGAATAAGTAAGTTTGTTTTTGTTTCCTAGTATCCCCTTCTAAGTGAAGAAAAAGAGGGCGCACTAATTCCTTCGAGAGTAGTATATTTCTAAAGTATATTCTAAAAGAGTGTGTTGTGTTGATTAATTGAAAATGACACTGTTTGTTAGCGCAAAAGCGATTGTAGATCATCTATTTCCTGAGACCACACGTTGCTATTGAAAGTTCAAAATAAATGGATTCATGTTCAGTTAATGTTACTGAAAAAGAAGCTCGCTTTTAATGTTTACAGTTTGCAAATTTAGTTCTAAAATCACAACATCAACCTTTGTGAAAATTTTGGCTTAACTAAACTTTCTTCACTTTAATATCACCTATGGCTACAGTTTAAAGTATCAGTTATGCCTTACTGTCTCCAGCTGACAAGGAATGGATTCTTTTTAAATTAACGATTTCTCGATCGCGATACATTGTTATTAAGATACTTACCAAAACCAAAAATAATTCTCTAATGTAAGATTCCACAATTCGTTTAGTATGATTCCTGATGTTTCGTGACTTGGTAAGCCTTACAAAATTGACAGAAAACATGTTAGGTATGGGATTAGGTATCCCCGCTGTGCAACCAGTTCCTAGAAACTATTACAAGTTAAAAGATTATTTACATTGTAACGGAGAAGGTAGTAAGCCCTCGGAATTGCTTGGGGCTACTGAAAGAGGCAGTTGTATTACTAAGAAGAGTTGTTATCTGATCACATTTTACCAATACAGAAGATTTGAACATACAGAGAATGAATGCGTTCTGATATAAAAGATTGTAATACATCTGATAATTCTGAACTTGCTGAAAAGTTTATCAGTATTGTAGCAATGAAAGCATAGATGTGCACCTCTGTACATTTTTTACATTTTATATTTCAAAGATTCATAGAATGCATCAGTTAACTCTGAAAAGCCCCGCTGGGGAGTATTGTGCTGTGTTGTATTGTATACTGAAGCACACTGAGTGTGCTTGACGAAGAATAACATCTTTCAACGCCAACGTTTTTAAACGTTTTAAAAAAAAAAAAAAAAAAAAAAAAAAAAAAAGCCTCACAATCCTAAGCAATGCAGAGGATTAAAAGCTGATTTAAAAGACTTCTGCAGAGAAAACTATAGTTATAACCTTTTGGTTGCTAAACGCTTTGCCATTAGGAATTAATACGCTACGCCTACGGACTATCTGTGGGATGCACTCCATGACTTTAAACTGTTAGGTTCATCTGCGAATGTGTTTTATACAGAAGCCATATAATACATTAAATTCACTAACTGTACCACCCATTCATGCTGTTTGTCTGTCTGTCTATCTTTGTCTCTATGTCTCTGTCTCTGTCTGTCTATCTCTCTCTCTCTCTCTCTCTCTCTCTCTCTCTCTCTCTCTCACTCTGTCTCTCTGTCTCTCTCTGTCTCTCTCTCTTTCTCACACACACACTCTCTCTCTCTCTCTCTCTCTCTCTCTCTCTCTCTCTCTCTCTCTCTCTCTGACTCTTTTATATGATGATAGAGGGCCACGCACCTCACCAGCAACCACGAGAATAGACATCACCAACCAGTTCCATATTTAACTCACTGACGGCACATGATAACTTCTATATCTGAAAGCTTATCTCCCAGTGCGTCCTGTCTGCCTGTCGTGCCGTCTATGTGGTTTGATTAGCAAAATTTGATAGGGTTTAGCCTGTGAGTCGGCTCATTTGCGAAAAAATTGGGGGAGAAGGAGGGAGGGAAAATGAGAATATGAATATATATGGGCGAAGTTCGTAAGATAATTACTATAATGATACATGAACCCCCCTCTTTTTTTCTGTTTTCCCCAATTTTTGCGCAAATGAGCAGGTTCGCAGACAGGGTAGGGTATGTATTTCGCCGTAAGGTCAAATGTAAAGCTTTACATCCAACCACTACGATGAAAACATACCATTGCAACACTTATTTATCAAATCACATATTTAGCTTATTCATCAACGCAAAAAATACCGGAGTTTTTAAAGAATAGTCTTCCAGTTTTCTTTTCCCTGTCTTTCTGCTCCTATATCTGTCTGCCTGTTCATCTATCTATCTGACTGTCTTCATTAGTTTTGCCTTTTTAAGTAGTAAGGCTTTTAGCTACACTTTAAGCTAGCGAAATAACTAAGGTCGCTTTCCATTTGCCTGGTCTGGCCGGTCTGACCAGTCAGTTCTTAAATGGAAGACACGAGTTCTTAGAACTGGTTCTTGCCAGAATGGCCCTCCTCATGGATCAGAACCGCCCAGTTCTCCCGCTCCGGTCGCCAAAGCGCGGGAATTGGGAGAGTTGTGATGGGAAAAAAGGTACGCGCGCGCCTTGGACCTTTCCATTTAAACTGACAAGAACCAGTTATTCTTAGCGTGCGACCTAAGAGAAAGTGTTAGGAAATTAAAACGATTGACAGAGCTTCCACGAACTTCCGAGGACGTTGCCATGGCGGTATCTAAAGTTTATTTATGTACTAGTATGTTTCCTACACTCAGTACAGAAGCAACGTTTGAACGATACACCTTGGAATGGACAACTCTAAACAAATATGACTGTTCTCAGTTTTGGTTTGATGTTTGGGACATTTACAGCAAACATTTCCTCATTAATTCTTTAGAGGTTTATTCATGTAGATGTTAGAAAAAGGGCATATTTTGGCTGCACCTCTTTGTAACAAAAAATGTAACTATAAATTTGAAATTCTTACCAATTCAGAGACACCATGCACATCCTTAAACAGTGTGTCAACAGAAACTATATTTAATTTCATTCTATTTTCTCCGTGCTTACTTCATTTACAATTTATGTTTCATTAGGGAATTAAACCTCTCAGCCCCAAACACGCCACATGACGTATTGCTCATTTCTCCTCAACTGTTTCTATAGTTTCCTTGTAAACAGGTTGGGAGAATTCTATCTTTCTTTTTAGACACATTGCTGTGTATGATCATTTGCTCTGTTCTCATTACTAAACAATTGATTTTGTGGGGATAACGTAAGAGGAATTAAATACTGATAAACTGACTAAGGCTGAAAGGGTTGAGAATGTATAATTAATAAGCCCTATTTGGGGTCCACATCAGACAAAAACACAGTACACGCTTTTTTCTTTTATAAGAACAATTTTATAAGAACAACGAGGCTCAAATTTGGCCAAAAATTAAGAAAAACGTAAGAACAATCCAGGCTGGGATTTGAAATCATAAATTTAGAAAAGTATTTTTCTTAATAAAATTCTATTATTTTCCTCAATCTCGACTGTATCGTCGAGCGTTGAAATACTCCAAATGTTGAGATCGATCGAATTTCCATTGCGATTTATTCGGCGTGATGATCACAAATTAGGTATATTTGGAATATTTTAGGAGTTATTTCTTACTGTTGTTGTTCTTATGAGTACTTTTAAAAATAAGAACAGCTTAAGAACAATTGAGGCTGAAATTTCCTAAAAATTTAAGAACAATGAGGCTCGGCCAAAATTTACTGGTTCTTATAAAAAAAAGCGTGTAAATGTACTAATGTAATCAATTTTTTTTTCTTCCTCTTTTTAACAGCCACATGTCAGTCGTCAACCTCGCGCAATGTCTCATCCAACAGAACACATCCCCATCATGTCATTTGTGAGTTGGGGTCTGGGCCTTGCAATATGTTATAGTCACGTGCCATATAATATCGCTTATCACCTTAGTTTTAATATCAAACTTGTTAATACATCTACATTTAAGCCCTATTTACACGGCACAAACTAACCCGGGTTAGCTTTTGTCGTTTAAACACTGCTAACCCGGGTTCAACCCTGGTTAAATCTAACCCACCTCCAGAGGTGGGTTCGACCCGGGTCAAATCCGCGTTAGTTTAGAAAAGTGTCGTGTAAACACAACCCGGGTCAAACCCAGATAAGTTTTGAATTTGCACATGCGCACTCGTGGGTTCACCTATAACGTACCAAACTCGTGAAATTGTTTAGACGACACGTGGTCGAGAAATTCGAGAAAGCATGTGGTCCGGTGTACTTCGTGCTAGCCGAGATCTCCGCCTCAGATAGGTAGCGACTCGGTTATGAGCAGAAACTCGACTCCTCTCCAGCCGCCTTCTTCTCGCCAAACTCTTCTTTACATAAAAAGAACCACACCACCACCATAGCTTTCAGGACAAAAATCTGTCTCCATATCTCCAACATACACAAAGCACCGCCGTCCGCCATATTGTCACAGTTGTGATGTTAAATTGCGCATGCGTGTGTTAAACTAACCAGGGCTTGCCCCAGGTTTATTTTTACACGCGTTTTGGTATTTGTCAGAATGAACAAAGTCGAGTCGAACTCGGGTTAGTTTGTGCCGTGTAAGCAGGGCTTTAACTTCTAATACGATTTAATCTCATATACATGTACAACACAGTATAAACGTACATTAATCTATCAAACTTTCAGAAACACAAAATCACACACATTACAAAGACCACAGTTTTGAAGAAAATACATTGTTTTAGCAAATTACAAACCCCGATTAAAATGTTACGTGCCCTGCGAGCAGATGGTGACGTACACCATATGGTACCGAGATATTGTTAGCTCATCTGGCACTTACTGCAAGAATATCAAATCAAGTTATTTGTTCGTTCTTCGGAACAAAGACATTGTACGTGATGTGTATTAGCGTTCACATTGGCTATAACACCAATAATAGTAATAATAATTGTAATTATAATTATAATAAAGCATTTTCATGGCACAAAATTCACTGAATACTATTTGAATGCACCTTACATTCTATATATAATAATCACTAAATATGTTTTGGAAAGAGGGATTAAAGTAAATTGAAAGTATGTTAAAACAAGGAATGTCTTAAATCTTTGTATAAAATTTATTTATATTAACAAATGATCTGAGTTCTGAAGGGAGACTATTCAAGAGCTTGGATGCTGCTGATCTCTTCCGTCTACGTTGTCTGTTTAGTTTTCAATCTAGACGTTTTACAGCCAATACCTTTTAGCTGACATTTTGGTTTCTATTTTGGAAAAAGATTATCGTTGTTAGATTTTAGTAGTATTATAAATACAATTTCATGTATTATAGTTATACGATTGTAAACAGATTTGATATTTTATTAATAACTTATAATTATAAGTTGACATTTAAATTGTACTCGCAATAATAATAATAATATCAGAACAGATCAGATAAGATCGGAACAGAACAAAACCAAATAGAATAGAACAGATAATAATAATAATAATATCAGAACAGATCAGATAAGATCGGAACAGAACAAAACCAAACAGAATAGAACAGATCTAAACAGAACTGAACTGATAACTTTATTTAGCCACGTGTCTTCCATCATGGCGACCACGAATTTTATCTCTCCGTTTATCATCATCGTTTTTGTACTTTTTCTGCGTTCTAGTTTGTTGGAAGTTCCAAAGTTTGACACGCAAACAAGCAAGTATTGGTCAGACAAAATTCTTGTATCCGAAATCCATTCGCTGACACTTGGATTTCAAGTAAGTCGTCCGGGCGCCGATACTTGGCACATTCGTAGAAGATTCTCAAATGCAAGAGTTCCGT
>JAOBYH010208526.1:0-10157 GCA_025403525.1 Umimayanthus kanabou | reverse complement strand
TGCGGTGATAATTGACATGATGGAAACAAGAACAATTTAAGAACAATTGAGGCTCAAATTGTGCAAAAACTTAAGAATGAGCCTCGGCCAAAATTTACTGGTTCTTATAAAAATAAAAAAAAAAGCGTGTAAGGTCGGGGCAGGTAAGCGGTACCCTCCGGATCTTTTTACAAGGTCATACAATCTGCGGCAGTGGAGCCAAAAAATTGAAAATCCGTTTTTGAAGCATTTTTGTCAGTCTTTAATTGTCACTTAATAAAAATTTTCCTTGTGTTGCACTCTGTGTATCGCTCCTCACCTAGATGGAGATTTTTAAACGTTAAAGGGTGGATAAAGGGATTGTTGCCGTGAAGTGTATACAACAGTATCAGGAAGAGTTAAGTTTACAAAGTTGTTAAATGTTGTGTAAAAGAATGCTGCCGTACACTGTATTTTGGCAGGTATCTGAAGGCTGACGCGCTGTTCTACAATTACTATTGAAGGAATAAAACAGCTTCGCTTGTTTCTATCCAGTTTTAGAAACATGCTATTTATACGCGGCAGAACACGAGAGTCTTAAGAGAAAAGGAGGCGAAGCCGAGTGTTCTGCCGCGTCATAGCATCATAGCAAGGAACCACAGATATTACTTTGTTTGGCCTTATATAAAAAGGGCAACGATCATTATCTGGTTTTGCACTGTTTGGAAGTTTGACTGTGTTTATATATTATGCAATCCCCTTTGGGGTAAGGTGTAGGGTATAGATATGAACTTGTTTGTTCAGGTACGGTTGGAATTTAGTAATGAACGTAGATTCCCAAATTTTTCTTACTCCCAATTACAATGGGTAAGCGATTGTGAATTCTGTCGGAGATGTCGTGCGGGCTCTGTTTGCTTTGTGACGTCCTCATGTTCTTGTTTTCTGTTTTCGAAACTTCGGCAAGGTTCGCCAATATATGAATCTGAACAATCAGCGCACGAGCCGTGGTAAACAACGTGACTTGGGTAGATATTTTTGTCCTTCAGGTGGAACATAAATATTAGTTTCTTTGTTTGCCAAATGATTGCAAACTTGTAAGTTCAAGGTTTAGGGACTGGACTGGTTAGTTGGAGGCCAACTTTTAGAGCAATAAAGAAACGAATCTAGAAAGCCCTTTTGCTGTGAGCAAAATACAACAGAATTTTGTTCAGGATGCAGGAACAGCACAGTTCTTCAATATTTGCCAGAGTTGCATGCACCCGGACTCCCATAAAAGCACTCGCAAACCACTCTCCAAAGGCTCTCTACCCGGGGGGGACTCCTATGCGGACATGACGGGGATGCTCGTCGAAACTTTCAAAAACAACCCCTAAAAGTTACCAATATGGGTGTGGCACCGGCATATTTTGACCCCTAAAAGTTACCAAGCTGCAGTGGGCAAATAAAAGTAATCGCTACATGTAAATGTACAACCTATTTTGAGTAATCCACTGTATTTTACACAAAAAACTAATCTGTGAACCTCCTTTCTTATTGCATCAAAATTGTTTGATTATAAAGGAGAACGTTCAAGGAAATATTTTAGAAATTCTGACAACAGGTCTTGGTGCCATCTTAAGATCTTGTGAAATTTTATGACGCCACCCAAACCTGTTGACAGAATTTATATAGAGTCTGGCTCTCTGTGCCCAGATCAGGGCCACTTGCGCAAGAAACAACTCAACAATTCTCTCACACATAACGTTTCACTTTAATGGGCACTGCTTTGATAAAAAATACAATAACTGACATGAATACACATACATATCTTAAATCGGGAGCCAGCCGTATCAACTGTCACAAACTTTGAATCCATATTTTCTCTTTTTCAACAATTTTCACATTGAACACTCTTTGAGAATAAAGATATTTCAGAAATTATAACCGAATCTTTGGTCCTATTAAAATCACAAAACGCTGAACATCAATCATAAACAACGATCAAGCATATATGATTACTGTACACACAGTACTACTTCCTACTCCTGAAAGCAAAAAATAATCTTGTGGCCAAAATAAATATAATTATTCTCTTAGTATTTAATGGGTTTTTAATCACGGCTGTATGTATGTTGAGAAATCCTAAACTAAAAAGTAGTAGATTAGTATAAATTGAAACAGAGAAAAACTTTTTCTCCCAAAGCTTACGACATTTATGTTGCACACTGGATATGTAAGTCATGAACGCTGGTAATAAAAAAATTTGTTTTAGCCACAAAATTAAAGTTTGTTTTCAAATGAAGGATATGAACTGTTGTTTGTACTTCATGGGTTTTAGCATCAGACTCATAACTTTTCAATTCTTGTTCATAAACCTTTCACACACATATTGGTTCATTTGGTATCACTGTACATATTATGCTCATATTAACAACTATAAAAAAGTTGGCAACACTTTAACTACAAGAACTTTTCAAATTTATTGAAGTATTATAACTCTGCTGTTTCTTAAACACACATGGTACATGTAGGTTTCACTGCCTTGCCAATGCAGTTGATATATATAGAAACAAAATAATTTACCAACTTTTCAAAATGTAACTTCTACCAGGGCATTTTTTTTTACTTAATATCTTCAGAAGGTTAATTTCAGTACACGGCTTTCTGACAGTATTGAGTCAAGTTTGCAGACTACAAAATAACCTCATTCCCAGGCTCTTCTCAGCATTAAATGAAGCTATCACAATGAATACAGAGAAGGTCCTGGGAGCCAGGCTGACAACTTGGAATGTAAATTTTGTTATCCTTGAGATTACAAATTCTAACAGCACTGAAAAAATTATGCAATTTTTGAGATACCAGTGAAGAAAAAACACATTCTGAGTTAAACAAAAGGCTGAACTGCTTGAATTAAGCATGATGAAGAAAACTAAGACAGTTAATCTGTTTCCAGTAAAGCACTATTTTGGATGTAAGCACTGAAGAACACCAAGTCTTCTCAAGAAATTTGGCTGCAACAAACCTTAGGAGCTAGTTATTCTATGATTGTATTTGCAGAAGTATCTTTTTCAAACGGTAAAAAAATAACTTTAAGGAAATTTGGCTAACAAACTTCAGCTTTCTAGACTTGCAAGAAATTTCTTAAATTATAGTCACCACAAAAACAGCATGTTATTTTCTCACTGTTTGCTGGACACTCTCATTTCTGGTACAAAACATTAATTTAAATTAAATTGGAAAAAATGGTACATTGTCTCAAAAATGTTAAATAAAATATTTGTCATGTCCCTTACACTGTTCAAAGTGATTCTTATTTTAATGATCAGTAGACTTGTGCTCGATCCAGATTCCAAATGTAAAATTTGAACATTATTTGATGTTTCTGCAACGAGAATCTAGTGAATTGCCAATAAAAGTTTGTAAACCATTCACACTTGACAATACTTGGCAACTTGTTTTAGGTACATGGATATCAATTAATTTGCTTTAAAATATTGATGCACTTGAACAGTTGGCAAGACTTATGACCTATATTTCCAACTATTTTAGGTATTAAATATTAATCAACTTCATCATTCAAACTACAAAAATTATTTTTGGTCACCACTTTCTCACTATTAATAGAAGTTTTTCAAAGACTTAAACAAACTAAAGATTCATCTGTTGCTTCTATTGCATTTTGCATCAAGTTGGCAAAAAGTTCAAAACTGCCAAACGCATTTCTATATTACAAACAATGCAATAAAACTATCAGAAAAGACACCAGATTTTAACATTAAAAACTGGAAGTGATCCAATTTAGATCTAATACCAAACAAATTTCTTGTGATCAATAATTTATTATTTCTGAACATTTCTGGCTATGACATATTCTTGTCTTAAACTTGAAAGTATTTTCAGAACCTGCATCAGAAAAAAAATTGCTTACACAAATGTTGCATTCTAACTGATTTTAATGCCAGAATCCAATTCAAAACATGCACACAGCAGAGATGCGAGTTACTACCATTTCGGCTGCTAGCTGATCGGGCATGCACAGAAAACATTAAATTCAATACATTCTAGAAAAGTATTCTTCAACAAAACTGCAAAATATAGTTTACCCTTGACTCAAATCAAAGCTATGCATAGTCCTATGAACTTGTATAAACAGTCTTTTGAATATGTTTTGTACCACCGTACATAGATCCCCATAAATAAAACAATCCTACAGAATAAACACAGGAATTCAATGCTCAATGAAACACGTCATCTCTCAAAACGGTTTTGTGCTGGACATAAACTAACAAGAATGAGTCTCAATTGACAATCTAAACTTCTACACAATATTAACAAGCTATTTCTCTTCAATCAATAATCAACCATCTAATGCACAAGAAAATACGGCTCAAGCACCGCACCCTTCTTTGTTCATTGCTAGAACTTACTAGGTGAATGAAAATCCAGTGACAGGAAAGTATAGTTATTCATTGGTTAGTTGCTTCCCATTGCATCCTGCGGCAGATACATGGGCTCATTACAGTAACACATTACACAAACACAGCAGTCCATTTCACCTGCAAAAGACAAGAAAATAACATTTGAAATAATGAAACCCATGCAGTGAAACATTTTGTTCACAACCACACAACTGGAAATTTAAATATAATATATATCACAATAACTTCTGCTGACTTCATCAAATCACTACTAGCTTTTCTAAAAACAGTTTCTGATGTAAAGGTGGAGGGGGAGGGGAGGGGGGTTTATGGATGATTTCATACAGTCGTACCCTATTTAAGCACAATGAATCTCATGTCACTCAGGGAAATAAGGCAATGCTAAATAGTTGATTTACTTTACAGTTTCACCCAGCAACTTTTGCAAAAACAGGAAAAGAAAAACTTCAAATTTCAAAGATACCAAAAAGTTGAAATATATATTATACAAACTTTTCATCCAGATACATTGTAGTAAAGGTAGATTATTGACCAAGCTAGTCAAACTTGCAACAAGATAGATAGATAGATAGATAGATAAATAGATAGATAGACAGATAGACAGACAGGACAGACAGACAGACAGATACAGTTACACCCTGATAACTTGAACCCTCAAAAACTCGAATTCCCCACTATCTCGAACTAAAACTGATTTCCCTTGGATTTGCTTCTTAGATTTACTGTAAATTTAACCTCAATAACTCAAACATTCGATAACTTGAAACCCCGCTAACTCAAAGTTACTTTTACTTCCCTTCAGGTACTTTTCTTTGTAATTTTACCCTTGATAACTCGAAGTAGATTTTCACATTTGTGGACTAACGAGCCATAATATTTTACACCGGAAGATTACATTTAATCTCATTTATATTTTATGTAGACTACAACAAATTTGATCGAAGAGAAATAAAAGTGCGCAATAAAACACATGTAAACATAAAATCCCTTTAATCAAGTGTTTTTGGTCTTTTCTTCGAAACCCCTATAACTTGAAAGCCTGATAACTCGAATTAATTTCTATTTCCCTTGCCAATTCAAGTTATTGGGGTTTAACTGTAGATAGATAGATAAATAGATAGATAGATAGATAGATAGATAGACAGATAGATTCTAACTCACTCAGATTAATTTCTTAGTCCCCTAATTTGCAAGTATTTTAGAACTGCTTTTCATCAAGAGAATGCAGTCGACCCACCTAATTGGCTTGACTAATAGCCACCCTGATTGTAGTTGTCAGTTCCATAGGTAGAGCCATAATTTCCATAGTTGGTGGTACTAGGCCATGTCGCGCTACTGGCCTGGCCATAGTTCGCTGTTCCATACTGCCCACCATAGTTCATCCCAGCATAACCAGCAGCCGTGTATCCCGTTCCCCCAGAGGTCCAGCCTCCATAACTTCCGGCTCCTCCATAGGCTGGAGTTTGGCTGAACATCCCAACTCCATTACCGTACCCTCCTTGGTAACCAGCCCTTCCTCCTCCATTGTACCCTCCTCTCCCACCACGAAAGCCGCCACCACCACCTCCCCCACGGGATGGTTTCTGTGCTCTGCTAACCTTGATGGTTCTGCTGTCAAGTTCCTGCACGCGGTTACACATTCCAGAAAATGAGAAACAACAGTTAGTAAACAGCAGAACAAACCTTGAAAATCCACAGCAAATTTTTTTGGTCAACTTGGAATGTTTTAGGAACACTTTATGTATAATTTTAAAAATGTCTGTCGATTGTGAAACTCAAACAATTTATTGATATTCAATAGCTTATTTCTATTAACTTCATTTGTCACGAGAAACCCATCAACATTCCTCCAAATAGTTTGAGGGCGAAAATATTATAGCTTGGTGGCAACTAATAAAGACATTGACATTAAATTTTGCAAATGTGCAGTATTCATGATCAAGTATTTGAAAACATGCCCTTTGCTTTCATAATATATCTTAAAAGATAGGAACATTCAGTTGATGGTCCCAAATGAAAGCAAAAATGGCACAAAATGAGCTATAAAAGCAAAACTGAAAATGTGACCTCCCATGTGAAAAATTGTATTGGGCCTTTCAAGCCAATTTGCCAAAAAATGCCATCCTTTTCTAAAAAAAGATGCCAAAAAGACTTGTTCTGTTATTCAAAAAGACACCAAAAAGACATCTTCCATTGTCCAAAAAGACACCAAAAAGATGCCAAAGACATCACATATTATTCCAAAGGAAAACACAATGGACTGGTTACATAATAATTTATGTTAAAAGAGGGCAAACAAATCAGGGTTGAATTAATGTGCTGAAAAGCCACTATGGAAAATCATTAATTATTAACCAATGGTAGTAGAAAAAAATTTTTGAAATGGTATTTACAATTCTAAGGAACACATTGTTTGAATTTAAAATAATGCAACCCAAACTTGGTAAGCCTGTTTTATAGAAACGGCACCACAGCACTGTTTAAAAAACAACTTTGAAATAAGTCCGAGAAATGGGTAAAGACTTGAAATACTAAACAGTTTACCTCACTGGATGTATACCTGTTGTAGACTTGCCCCATTGTACTTTTTTTTTTAATTTAGCATATTGTATTTACATTTGTACAATGAAAGCTAATAAAGATAAAGATAAAATGAAATCAACTTACCTGTCCATGCATTTTTGAAATAGCCGTCTCAGCAGAATCTTCACATTCAAACTTTATAAACCCAAATCCTTTTGATTTTCCAGTCTCTCTGTCACGAACAATGATAACTGCAATTCCAAAATAGTCTCATTAATAAAAAATGCTTCCATAAAACAGATTACTCCAAAGTAAATATGTGTGTTTCCAGTAACACATCCCAAAAAAATAGAGTTGGTTGCTCAATCTAACATTTTTTTTACTCGTCAACAAGATCAGAAAAAGCAGAACACACAAGATAGACATGGTGCAAATTAAGGGCTTACAAATGACGAAAAGTAGAACAAAATTTGAGATTTGTAGTACAATAACCACGCAGCCTACAAATTTCAAGTAAGGATTTATATGGGAACATTCTTTTTTCCCAGAGCAAAAATGAAAATTTGTAGGCCAGACAAAATCATTAATTCACACCCTGGATAAACACAGACAATGTAATATTGTTGGGCATAAAGACATTCTAGGTAACTTTTCAAAATACTGGGAAACTTCTAGTTTTTTCTTGCAGCAACACAAGTACTGTCTCCTAGAATAATCTTAGGGTTAAGGGTTAAGTGTTTTACAGTCTGCAGATGTTATAGGTTTTCTCACCATTTTGGAATTAGGTTCTTGGCAGTCAAAAGCAGACTCAGTAATGTTTGGTAAAACGTTCAACTTGGATAACATGATAATGTGTTGGCTACATATTATGAGCCCTACAGCCTCTGTAACATTACATGAAAGTAGGAAATTTGAGGTTTTGCAAGGGTGGTTCATAATCCTCACGTTGGATGTTTTTGCATAGAGCTCTTCAGTTACCATAATTACCTGTGTATAATGCGCACCCTGATTTTGAAGCCCATTTCCAGAAAAAAATACAACAGCAGCATTCTCAAATCTAGCTCACCTAGTATAATATTCACTTGATGCAAATTATCTTATGTTCTGCTGTTTGGGGATGCAGCAATTTTTATTATGCTTTCTTCATGTTCTTCTACTGTTCTACTGCAGCATGATTGAATGCAATCCAGTTTCATAACACCTGTAACATTTGTGATTGAGGAGACTTGGGATGAATTAGATTTGCTGGCCATGTGACAAAATTCAATATTCACATCTTTTCTCATTCAAATCTTTCGCAGTTGTGTAAAAAAAGAAAAATGACTGGATCAAACCTTTACAAAGCTTAAAGGAAAATCCTTCATGAAAAATACTTTGCCATCGAAATAATTGGAACAATGCAATAGATTGTTTATTGTAATTTTGCAAGACTCTGTTAATTGTGACTGTCCATGCGAAAACCTGTATAAACGCAGGGCGAACGCGTTCGTGTTCGAGCAATTAAAAACAAAAGAAAAAATGCAGGTTCGTTCGAAAAGAACGAACCCTGCGTTCATGTTCACACCTTGGTGCGTTCGCCTGCGTTTACTGGCGAATGCACTGTGTTCATTTCGAACGCAGTAGTGTGTTCGAAATGAATGCAGTAATGTGTTTGAAACAAATGCAGCAGTGTGTTCGAAACGAACTCAGTGTCTTCGAAACAAACGCACCAGAGTGTTTGAAACGAACGGAGTGTTTGCCTGAAGCAAACACCGAACTTCATTCTGATTAAGAACTGTTGGTCACCGAACAAGATAATTTGAAAGTGGCTACAATATTCATGGCTGTATCGTGTAAATGTTCCATTGTAAGTTGTTGAACTTTGCATCAGCTCACACTCGCATCAATAACTTCAGTTCATAGTTTCTGAAAAATCCGACTTTCAGATCTTCTTATGATATTGTACATGATCATGATGAACACTGCATCGCATATTTTACAGTTTGTATTATTGCAATAAACAACCGCCGGAAGAAACATCCAGATGATAAACAGCAGAGGAATGTGCAAAAATCACCTTTATGTTAATCACCAAGGGTTCATTAACGTCTTTTTCTTCTTATTTTTGGACGAGAGAAATAATCGAGTAAGGGTAACCAACTGCCAGTCTCCCCTCACAGGGACCGCGGAGCAGGGGGGGCAGATGCCCCCCCCAATATTTTTGAAATTTTAAAGAGTTAGTAAGAAAAAGTGTCTTATGCCCCCCCAATATCGAGCCACTAATGTGCCTCCCCAATCTCAAAGTTGCTCCGCGGTCCCTGCAAAATTTACTGGTTCTTATTAAAAAAAAAAAAAGCGCGTTATCGGTACTGTTATGGAAATGAGAATGTCATTTGTGCGAACATTTTGTGGAACAATTTTGCGTTATGCACGAAGCAGAAAGCTGATATTCTTTTGTGAACTCTTTACTCAGATTTGGCTCACTTGAGAAGTCGTATTAAAACCTGGCATCCGGGTTTGTGTATTGATCATTGGAAAACAATTACCTGTAAGTAATCGGGGCTTCGCTCATCGGGACTTCTTTGTTTTCTTAGTCAGGTTTGGAAAGGGTAATGAAATACATGTACTATAGCTTGTTCTTATATATTACGTAATATATCAAAAATTTGATACCTGGAAATTAAAACAATAAAGTAATCAGTCGGGGCTTTGCAACTCGGGACAACTTGTTTTCTCGGTGTTTGGCATGGGTGGTGATTTTTATATATTACGTAATATATCAAAAATTTGATCGCCCGTTCCAAACACTGAGAAAACAACAAAGCGATCAGGCCTTCGCCACTCGGGACTTCTTTGTTTTCCGCTTTTTATATATATTACATAATACCTTTTGTGTTTGATCACCCGAACGGTGAAGCACTAATTGTTTGTTTGTTTGTCCGAGTTTTGATATGATTTCTCAAAATAGCCAAATCTGATCAAATATTTTACTGAAGAATGCTACGGTTTTCTTTTCTATGGTGTTTCTCATATAAGTTCACACAAAAGACCTTCACAATTTCTGCGGCATTGGCTTCCATAACTGACTGGAGGGGCCGGTACAGGATCCGCTCATCCGCGCAATTTCAGTGCCTACTCTCAGGTTCATAATAAATGCGGGGGGGTCAAATTAAACGGGGGGGCTTCAAGGATTTTGAAAAAATATTAAACGGGGGGGTCAAAATAAACGGGGGGTGGGAACAAAATATAAAAGAGAAGAGACGAAAATAGGATTATCCT
>JAOBYH010208415.1:0-10160 GCA_025403525.1 Umimayanthus kanabou | reverse complement strand
CCTATGATTTAGGTCTAGAAAGAACCTCAGTTTGAAATCTTTGCAGTTCTTCAGAAACTGTGAAAATATACATTCAGAAATATTTTGACAAATTTTGAAGATTGTTGAAATTTTTTTAAAATTTTACAATTGTCCAAAATAGGCTTTTGACAATTTTTTAATGTTTTTTGAAAATCTGTAGGTCAATATGTATAATATGCAAATGTGAACCAGGATGTAGTTAAGTTTTGTTTGAATTTAACAAATGGTCAATTTTCCAGTGAAGCATACATGTTTGAAATAACAAAGGTGATCTTGAAGATTGCATGTCTTTGCAACCATTACCATTTATAAGGGTTGCATGTACAGCCAATACGTGGTATTATTGTTTGTTCACACCATAGTTGCATGTGTTTGCATTCTGTGACACTTCCATAACATATACTCTGTATACCCATTGCTTATGAAGGAGCATAAATTGTGCAAACTCTTCTATACATATTACTTTTTGGTTGTTTATTGTGCTTCATTCCAAGTATCAAGTACTCATATAATTTGTTTGTGAGCAGTCTTTCTCTAGGATGATCAGAAACTATAACTTTTGTTTCTACGAAACCAATCATATGATTATATAGAAACCCTTATTGACTAAAACAGCTCATTTTAAATGGGAAATGCTCACGGCTCTTGGTAGTAACCCTCAGAACGTATTGTTTTCTCTCTGTATGCCATAACCTCAAGCAGGAAATTTTCTTGTCTGGTCTTCCCACTCATCCAGTGAAAACATAATCTTAACACTAACAAATATTAGAAATGGGAAAATGTAAAACTTGACATTAACTTGACTAAAAATAAATAATAGTTTATTTAATATTTATTTATTATTTAACTCAAGTTTCATGCACTAAGCAGTCACCAGGCTTTTCCGTTAGACATGGTACACTTTTAACTAAGTTAGAAATGGTATACTTTTAATTTAAAAAAATATGGATACATAATATTTGTTTTTGTGATAGTGTTTAGAAATCAGTTTTTCAGAATAATTTATTGATTTCTAAATGCCGTCACGAAAACAAATGTGCAACCAATCATTAGCTAGATCGTTCCAACTGCCCTCCTTAAATTTTAGGTCTACCATTTCTGTGAATACAGTCTGATGATCGCTTAGTGCATGAAATTTTAGTTACTGTCAAATTTTTTATTTTCCATCTTTGATATTTGTTATATCACTTGGTATGTATTTGTATGTTGCACTAGATCAAGACTGGGTGAAGCACTATATATGCTTGTGTTTCTTTGTTTAATATTGAGGTTTTCAATTCATGTTTTTCTGCACATGCATGTGTTGTTTTTGTAAACCACAGTAAAGTGTACATATTGTTTATAGTGATATAAAAAAATAAATACGAGATTGTGAACTGTGCAACAGTTTAGTTCAGTTTGAAATTTCTTTTTTCTTAGAAATGCCTTAGGGTTTCAGTGATATTTTAGCGCCAGCAAAAATGGCTAGTATATTCCTCTAACCCTGGACCTGTAGATGGATCAGTGAGAAAAACACTATTTTTATTTCAGTGTTGCTCTCTTATGTTTTGTCCCAAGTGAGATATATTATACTATAGCAACATTTTGGTGTCTTTAGCTTGAGGGAACATACACGTATGTGTTCGTACATATATTACCTTCACGTTACAACAATGAAATGTCTACAAAATTAATGATGTCATGAACTGGTTCTTGTTAATGAGTTTTTCCAACTTCTCCTTTGCAGAAGGAAAAATCCCCTCAGGTAGCACAGGAGATCCGTATTGGTGTGAAGAAGCGCTCCGAGCTCTCTTCTCGGCTGCTAGAAGAGGCACAGAAATTAGAGAACACTGAAGGCCGTAAGCAAGTGAAATCTCGAGTCGAGAGTAGTCCCTTCTCCAAAGTGAATGCCATGGGTACTCTGATGGGGACTTCCCCACACTCAGGTGAACTATGTTCTTGCCCTGCTGCTTTACAAATACCAACATGAATTTCAGGTTTTAATCTTATTAACCCTCTCAGCTCCAAACATGCCATATCATTCTCCTAAACTGTCTCAGTCTACAGTTTTCTTGTAAACAGGTTGGGACAATTTTGTTTTTCATCTTAGATAAATTGCTGTGTATGATCATTTGCTATGTTCTCATTACCAAAAAACTTGTTTAGTGTGGATAATGTAAGAAGAATTAACATACTGATAAACTTGCTGGGACTGAAAAGGTTACATTTTGTGAATATGATTTGCTTAGTTGGTTAGATCCAAGTTCCTGGAGTAAATCCTTGACTTTGCCAAGGGTTGAGTTAACTCAGTGGAATCAAAGCATGGTACTCATCATTATGTCAAATTCCCCACCCATTAGACAAAGAAAAATGTCAAATGCCTGCCCATCCCCACCCTCAGGTTTGCACTCATTTGGTAGTTGCATAATAATTATCCTTCTTTGTTCACAGGCCAACACCAGAGAGGACATAGTGGTGGAGCACCCAGAGGTCGTGGTGGTGGACAAACCAGAGGTCGCGGCAGTGGATCAATGAGAGGCAACGTAGCATCAAGAGGCAGCTCCCCACGAGGTGGAATGGGAAGGGGTGCAATGAACAACCAATCATTCAGAGGAAGGGGCCAAAGAGGGAATCAGTATTCTGGACGAGGTGACCGAGGGCGGGGTCAGGGAAGAGGGGGTCGAGGAGGACGTCAGCAGGACTGGCAGCAGCAGCTTGCACAGAATCACACACCCAACCAGCCTCTATCGACAAGCTTTGGATATTCAGGCAATAATTATTCTAGCTACGATGATAGGTAAGTTTACACACTATCACATGCCCAACCAGCCAGTAGTGGATATGCAAGCAACTCTAGTTGTGGTGATCAAATTGAAATTGCCGTTATCAAATTGAAATTGCCGTGATCAAATTGAATTTGCCGTAATCAAAGTGAAATTACCTTGATCAAATTGAAATTGCTGTGAGCAAATTGAAATTGCCGTGATCAAAGTGAAATTGCCGTTATCAAATTGAAATTGCCATGAGCAAATTGAATTTGCCTTTTCAATTTGAAATTGCCGTTATCAAATTCAAATTGCCGTGAGCAAATTCAAATTGCCGTGACACTTTTGGGCCACCGTATGCACAAGATCACTTGTCCAGCCAGCCTTTCTCATTCAGCAGTACACACTCAAGCACTTGTAGTTACGGAGATAATAAGGAACCAGTCGCTGTTTATGGCTGAGGTGGGAGCAGAAGAGAAAAAATGGTGGGGTAACTAAAAACACCATATTGTCTTTATAGTTGGGGTAAAAAAAAATTTGAAATTAAATTGGTGTAAAAGGTAACTACTGTATTTCTGTATTTCATTTGGTGGGGCTGAAGAAACTTTTGTTTTATAAAAGGTTGGGTCAAAATTTTCTTGTGTTCCTCAATATTTCTCTTCAGCCACCACCTGTAAATAGTGACCACTCCCTAATTTTGCACAAGATTGCTTTCCCATTCAGCAATACATATAATTATAAGCTTTTCTACTTATGAGGATGGTAAGTTTGAACAAGACTACTTTATAGCTGGATTTTTCCAGCGAGCAGTGGTTATTTAAGCAATTCTAACTATACCATATAAGTGATACTGTAGATAAGTTTGCACAAGGTCACTCTCCAAAACAACCTCTTCTGGCAAGTAGAAGATATTCAAGCAATTCTAGTTATGGTTATTGATATTTTTCACATGATCACGTGTCCAATTAGCCATTCTTGGCCAGCAGTGTCTGAATATTAAGCCAGTTACAGTGATACTGCAGTTAAATCTGTAAAAGGTCACTCTCCCAACTTTGAGCAAACACTGTATACTCGGGTAACTCTAGTTAAAATGACAATAGGCAAGTTTGTACAATCTTTGTCACGCTCCCAACCAGACTTTCTTGGCCAGCAATGGATGTTAAAGCATCTCTCATTAGGGTGATAGGTGATAACCCCACAGCAGCTAGACAGTCACTAGTGAACAGCATTGCTGAGAAAGGGCACTACTTTAGAATAGAAGTATAAATTAATTATGGATCTGTAGTACTAATACATTCTCCCTTTTGTAATACAGTGGTGAACACATGTTGCCTAAGGAAGCACTGCGTCCCAGATCTCCTCCCCGCAGTACAAAAGCAGGGCCTTACTATTCTAGTTTTGAAGACCCAGGCAGCAGTACTGCTAGAGATCTGGATTACGACTTGTATTATGGAGGAAATGACTATGAAAACAGGGATCGCTTTGGGGGATACTCTGTAAGTACAGCCAAGAATTATGAACTCTAACTGTAATTGAAGACCCTCCCTAAAATATTCCTTTTATGTCTCAAAGTCACTTAAGTTGTTTTTAGTGGTAACTATATTAGCACATGTAAACTCGGTAGTTAAAAGTGTGTATTATTGTTTTTATTACTATTACTATTATTATTATTATTATTATTATTATTATCATTATTACAATGAAGGACAAATTACACATCATTTTACTATGTGATCCCTCTGTTAATCAGTAATTATGGATTATATCACATTTAGATATCCAATTCATTGAGGTTCATCAAAGTTTGTCAGGTGTTGCTCGTTGAAATTTCAAAGATACGAAAACTGAAATGATTTCCTAGTGAGAGTTTTGAATGTAAATTGTCACTCATCATATATTAAAATGTAATCATGATAAATTATGATATTAAGTATCAATTTACTTGTGTTCAGATTTTTGCCAGTACGTGTGTGAGGAGAAATCTAGAAAACAAAGAAAGCTCTGAGAAGTCGAGTAGTCACAACTACCTTTTATAATTAATTGAAAAATATGCGTAGGGAATATGAAAAAGGTGTCCTAGTTGGTTGAAGAGAAACATAAAAGAAGAACAACAGTACGCAATCTGTCAAAGAGATTTAGACAGAGTTTACCTGATGAAGAGTGATTAAACTGAAAGAAAATTATTAGAAAAACTAAAGATAAAAAATACAGCTTCTATATAAAATTATCTTGTAGATGTACTATTTGTGACAGCTGAAGAGAGTCCATTTTATTTGCAGCAGTATGAAGACAGGTATGGTCAGAGGCAGGTGCCTGCGGCCACAACTGCACCAGTGGCCCGACAGAACAGCAGCAACCCAGGTGCCACCAGAGGAACTGATCAGATGATGGGCAACTTGAAAGGAGCTCTGGGAGATCTGGTCAGTACCATTTTATTCCATCACTCCAAACCGAAAGACTAAAATGCTTGGTAACGACTTATTACTTAAAAATTTAACAAATCCTGGATCCGTCTGTTCAAAACAGTCAAAATTATATCAAACCCGGACTAAATTATCTACTGTCCAGCACTTTTTTTTAAGAGGAAGTATTTTTCTGTGATATACTTTATGCAAGAGCTACTGGAGGGCAGTGGTAGGCACTTTTACGTTTTAGCACTTTTCAAGTTTTTGTGAGGGTTGGTGAGGGTTTTTGTAAAGTAGCGATTCTTACAACTCTCATCAAGTCACATCATCATTTGACTGCTTACCACAAGAGAGTTGAACTAAACTTTCATCCAACTCTCATTTTCAACTGTCATCCAAATCTCGTGCTCATTTGACCTGCCCCTGGCGTATTAACAATGATGATAATAACAAATACAGTAATAGTAATAATAACAAAACAGTTTACTTAACATATGGAATGGTTAAAATGTTTGAACTTAACTTTGATTCCCTCCCTAGAACCTTGAAACCAACACTTCAGTTAGGAACTTATTTCAGATCCTGGGCTATTAAACGCATCAGACAGTCTGTATCGGATGTAGTCTTGATGTCTCATTTTACTCTAATGTTCTCAATCCGTTGGTTCTTTTACGCGGGTTTTGCTGCAATTGCCTTCACTTGCATTCTTGCAGAGTAAACTGGTTAACACTGAAGAGGATGCATCAATGGCCCTTCAAGTGTCTAATGCCCTGACGCAAGCACTGTTATCATTTCGAATCCAGAACATGGCGGAGGTTGGTGTGAGTTTGACTAGAAGTTGGGCATTGGGTGAGGGGAGTTGAAGGGAAAATAAATACTAATATAAATCACAGACAACAGCCACAATTAATGTTCTTTAACCAAAGCATGACTGAAATGAATAAACGTTGAGGGTATTGAGATGGGAAAGGAGAACTGAGTGAAATGGTTGTTTTGAAGCTGTGTAACACCATGGATGTCACTGTGTAACCAGGACATGGTTGACACGAGTAAGGATGGGGGGAGGGGTGGTACTTCATTTAAGTCGAATTTACAGCTAATATTTTCGAGGATACAACACAAAAAATATGACAATAATATACAAATAATTCATACCTGCCAACCATCCTGATTTTATCGGGACAGTCCCGATTTTTGACTTTCAATACCTCCAAAAATCGGGACGTCCCGATTTTCTGAAATTTTCCTGTTTTTAATGTAGTATTTTTCCAGGTCGTTTTTCTGCAAATTGAAAACAAGATTTCCTTTATCGATCCGAACCGTACGTATAAATGGCTTTTTCTGTAAGAGCAATTTTGTTGTAGTTGTCCTGGAGTGGCTCTGTAAAAGGAATTATTCATTTATTTTAAAAATCTCACTAGGTGTAGCTAAAACACTTGGTTTGTGGCCGGGGGAGGGGGGAGGGGATGGTGGTTATAGCAATAATGAAAGTGTCGTGATTTCTGATTTCCAAATGTTGGCAGGTATGATAGTTAGATACATTGATAATTTATAACGAAAAAAGTAGTATGATGCAGCTAGGTGTTGTCAGAAAAACTGTAGTTACAGATTTGATTTCAGTGAATTCATTGAAAGTTAATACGGTTCTGTAAGAGTGAGGCATAGAGTTCCGGTATTTGGCTGCTAGATGACGGAAAGACTGAAGGTCATGAGAAGTTGTGTACGGTGTAGGAAGAGATGAAAGATTTGTGCCTGTAGGAGAATAAGTTGTGGATCATATAACAAACAAGTCTTTCAAGTGCTTGGGATAATTTGTCGGAAGTAAATTACAAGTAGCTAGCATATTTTGAACACTTGAATGATGAGGGTGGTATCAATGAACTAGATATGTAATGCTTTATATAGGTATAACTGTCCTCTTTTAACCAGAACATGGATGCCATGAGTAGAACGGAAGTGTTTGTGGCTTTGAAGGCTCCCTAATGCATTGTACATATAGATGCGTTGTTTTGAAGCTGTCAAGAACTTTGGAAAGACGCACTCCCTTTTTCTCGACAGAGAAACCGTAGTCTCTTTTCATGTAAGAGTTGAAAACGTTCTGGTTTAAAAAATTACTTGAAAAGAAGTAGATGAAAACTAAGTGACTAAAAGTAACCGAGACTTGCCAATTAACTATGAATATGATCCAGAGTTGATTTAGATTTGACTCGGATAAGAAATTGTAAGAGACAAAAGGACGAAAATTGATTCACAATTTCATGTTCCACAAAAATACCCCTGAAAGGTGTGATGTGCAGCTGTTTGTAAAAATCTGTGTTTATGCTCATTTCTGCCACTTTTCTCTCCAGAATCCAATGAATATTAAATATTTTATGAAATTCTTAAAAAAGTCAAATTTATGTCACTACAGTTGACATTCCAAATATTGGAACCTCCTGCTAAAGCGACCTCCAAGTCATGTTTTCACTATTCTATTCCCAGTAAGTTGAACAACTGATAACTCGAATATTTTTACATTTCCCTCATGTTCGATTTATCGGGGGTCAAACAACTCCTGTAAAGTATCGTGGCTGCTCATAGTGATTACATCTTTTTGACTTCATCTTGTGATTGTATTGTGATTCAGGGAGGCGCGGCTGACGGTTCTGCTGTCCAGACTCCCGGCCAACCTAGCGGCCCTCCCTAGTGGCAGCTCATCCTTTATTGCCAGTTCGGGTAAGGACACTGTAGTGATAATAATCCGTAAATAGAACAAATTCTTAATCTCAGAAGATCATAGTGACGAGCCTACTCTACAGCTTACGTACAATGCCCTGTTCTTTATTTGAGTCGTCTGCAAAGGATTTATCTATGGAAACTTTAGAACTTGATGAGGTTGGTGCCTTGGAGGTTTTTCTCCCCCTTCGCACTTTGTAACGCAGTAGGGACGAGCCCTCTTTTCTCATTCGCCTAAGATTATCCAGAGGTAATTGTCGTTGCGTTCTAGTACGGATTCTGAGTTGGAGGCATTCAATCATAGTCCAACAGATGATATCTTCTTCAGCCAAGTGCAAATACCAGTTGCGCGACAGGAATCCGCACAGAGCACCTCATAAGTACGTAAAACTAACCTGGCTCACGACGGCCTAAACCTGCTGATGTTCCCTATTAGTACGTGAACAGTCCAACATTTGGCGAATATAGGAAAAGCCGGCATCGAAGGATAAAAAGAAACGTCGCTATGAACGATTGGCTGCCACAAGCCAGTTACCGTTGTTGTAACTTTTTTCTGGCACCTCTAGCTTGAAACTCCAAAAGAGAAAAGGGTCGATAGGCCACACTTTCACAGTTTATATTCATACTGAAAATCAAGTGAGCTTTTTCACCCCTTTGTTCTATAGTACCCAAAAAATACTGACAAAAACTCGAAACAAGTGCAGAAAGACTGAAACAACATTTTTACAACGGTATTGAGTTGCGGCTGCTAAAACATTTTTCAAAACCCTCTTACCAGTAAGTTCATAGAACTTTGACCAAAAGTTTGTCACAAACATATTTACATTTATTAAATACCAAACACTGGATATTGAACTTCTCGTAATCTGATTGGCTCTCTACTCACGGTATAAATCCTATATCCTGTAGTTTGTCCAAATATGGAAACTGACAATTTTATCACGGAAAGTTTTCCCTCAGAATGGCCGAAAAGTCGAGTTGGTAGACAATAAAATTCGAGCTAATTATTCCACTCACGCTTGTTGGATATGAGGTTATGATAGCCGACTTGGTGCTCCGCACCTCGTCCGCTATCTAAAAGCTCATATCCAACGCGCGTTCGTGGAATAATTGTTAATTAACACTTTCAGCTCAAACACGCCATATGTGTTGCTAACTTCTCCAAAACGGTGCCCATAACTGCCTTTTAAACAGCTTGGGAGAATTTGTCTTTTCATATTCGATAACTTGCAGTGTGTGATCAATCCCTATATTCTCACAACAAATCAACTTATTTTGTTGTATTAATATTGTAAGGAGAAGATAGACGTTTATAAACTGGCTGGTGCTGAATGGGTCAAGTTATTTAAGATTAATGTTCCTCTGTTCGTATATTCCTTTTCCAGAAACACTTTCCGAGGCGGTGAAGATCCTAAAGATCGAGTACTTGGTAAAGGCGATCCAAGAACACAAGATGGACCAGGCAATCCTGTTCTGTCGAACCAAGCTCGACTGTGACAATGCAGAGAGGTACTTGATCTCGCTTGGTGGAGGTAAGTCAAGTTTGTAATATAGTGGTTTAAATGTGATAAGTTGAAGTGCTGTATAAATACACGAAATAATACCTTCTGAGCGATAGCCCTAGAAAGGAAATGGGCCCACATGGAGAAAGAGAAAAAATCTCTGACCTCGGTGGGATTCGAACCCACAACCTCCGGAACAGATCACCGTTGCTCTACTAACTGAGAAACAAGACCAGATGGGAGCTGGTCGTGGGTAATTAAGATGGAAGTTAGCTGCAATTAAACACGTAAGTGAAGGGGTAACCAGTAAGGTTTGGCCATTCAACACTAATAAGCATATATGGTGGTTTAAAGTATCCTTTTAAAAACCCATGTGTGCTTGTGTGTGACGATTTTGTGTTAGTCTACAAAATATGTAGTGTCAGATATGTGAAAATTAGGCAAGAAAAGAAATGAATACTACACTTTTAAAATACTACTACTGCAACAACTACTACTACTACTACTACTACTACTGCCAATCATAATCATAATCATAATCATAATAATAATAATAATAATAATAATAACAACAACAATGAATAATGATGGCTTTATTATTCGGTTTTACAGAGTGGCTCTTCCCGGTAAAATACCAAAACTATTACGTGTATAAAAAAGATTGAAAACTTACAAACAATTACAGTGATAAGAGACGATAACTTATTTGAATACTTACAAGGGAAAACTTAGAGCTACAATAAAAAAAGCTAGTCAATATCAAAAACTATCTT
>JAOBYH010208304.1:0-10161 GCA_025403525.1 Umimayanthus kanabou | reverse complement strand
TACAAGAACAATGTGTTGGCTACATAACATGATTCCTTTGGCCACTGTAGCATTGCAGGAAAGTAGATAATTTTGAGTTTTGTGAAGGATGGTCCAAAATCGTCACTTAGGCCGTTTTGACACTGACCTCTTCAATTATGTCCTTTGAAATAGCATTTTCTGCATTTTGAGAGCATTTTTGAGTAATCTATTGTCAATCCTAATTCAGACCAAATCAACTCCAAAACCATTAAGGGTGGCACATACAGACAATTATTGGGAGTAACCCCTTGGTGGTTTCAGGAAACCATCGAAAGTCATGCAAATGAAAGTTTATAACATCCCTCTCTTAAACTTTCAAAACACCATTAATAAAATATTTATTTATCTCCCAGTAGAACATGGCATACAAGTAGCAAGTCATTGCTGAATGGTACCTGTCCTGCCAACGAAAATTGGTGCCTTGTTATTTTTCATCATTGGGCACACAGTCTCAGTTCCATCCAGCTTCAGCGTCTGTTGCTTGATTCCAGTATCAGGATCAATTGCATACCATACATCTGTCTTGCGACCTACAAAGTCACATATTATTTACAACAAAAAGTTGAAGCTGCATATTATGTTATAGTTACTATAATGTTATCTACAACAATATTAAACATAATTTATTTTTCTGGAAATAATTAATTACAACCCATTGGCTTTTACTGAAAATCTTGAGATCTAGTTATAATTAGCAACTAGTCAATAGGTCTTTGTTCTAATCATGCAAAACTTTGAGCAGCCTGGAAATCCAACTGAAAAAATAATGTCTGGCTAAGCCAGGTAAAACTCTGTCATAATGACATGCTGCAAGGCTAGGACATACTTGTGTACCGTCACACACTCTACCTGTGTAAAGTATCCCATCATTGCTCCTGCATGGTGATGCTCGCACCAACTCAGGGATGGTATATGGTAGTTTCTGGATGAAAACAACAAACAAAATTTGAGCTTTTTTAACAAAGATCTCCCTTTGCAGTGTTTACATATCAATCAACATGTACATGTTTTGAAATTGGAATCTATTTTATTAGAATTGTCAATATACAGTTACAACAGAACAATTACCAAATAATTAAAAATATAACCATGTTAGCTTTACAGTGAGATGTTGTGCCTACAGAGATAATAAATAGTAAAATACATTAATTTTATATAGTGCAAGTTCAACAGTGCATAAATACAACAACTAAAGAAAAATAATATTTACTTTATCAAAGCAAAGAAAGCAAGTTTCTTGAAATTAACAGCTACTAAACGAACAGTACTGACTTTCAATCCATCGTGAGCTCCAGCCATGGCATATAAACTTCCATCTTTTGGATCAGGTAAGAATATGGCTCTGAAAGGTATAGCATATACATGCATAATTATAATATAAAGTGACCCGTTTTGGAAGTGTTGTCAGTAGCAAGAAAACAACAGAACTGATGCAGACTTTCATCATTACATGATTGTATACTAAAGTCAAAAAACTCACACATCATAACTTTAATCATTTTAGCTCCAGCCAGTTTATCAGCATGTATCTTCTCCTTACGTTACCCACAAAAATATATTGTTTGATTTGAGAATAATAATCAACTTTATTTAACCTGGGGACACTGCCAGCAAATGCTGCTCTCCCCAGGGTCCCTGTATAAATAATTACACTGAACTTACAAATACAAGAGATAAAAAACATGAATTAAAAATTACAAAATAATATGAAAAGATCAATTAGAAATCACAAATATAAGATATAAATATACATGTATAATATTTACAAGTATAAATCTTAATTGGGCACTTGATCATACACAGCAAACTATCTATCATAAGAAAATTTTCACAACTGGTTTACAAGAAAACTATAGACTGAGGCTGTTTATGAGAATTATCAACATGTCACATGTCATGTTTGGGGCTGAAAACGTTAACAGAGCAAATTCATTCAAAGATATACAAAATCCGGACTAATGAAGGATTCAAGGTATCCACCCACCTACCCCTCCCCTAAACCTAGTCTTGACTCTAACCCTAACCTGAGGGAGGGGTGGGTGGCTAGCTGCTCAGAAAGCTATAACAATATTATGATCATAATTTGAGAGTATTTCCTTAGTAACTTGCTTCCCCTAACAAGCTTACAAAATTTTGGTAAATGCATAACAAAATTTTCTAGACTTGTGATTATAGCAATGTAAAAAATGGTTGAAGTAATAACTAAGAATTCTTGTATAAAATGATAGTTGCTATAGTTACAGAACTGGTATTCAAAGGGATGTTGGAAAAAACATATATTAGCTATGTTAAAACAAATAACTTCAACAAATGCTTTATTAAAAACAACTTAAAGTTTTTAATAAAAGCACTATGTCAAAATCATTGGCTACAATTAAAATATAACAGACTGTAAATTTAAAATGCCACTAGAATAGCTCAGCTGGCAGGTTTTGCAGACTTACCCTGGCCGTAAGTACACTGGGGTACTCAAGACGGTGTCTGAAGAAATCAAAGATACAGCGGAAAAATAAATGCTTTGGAGGTTAACATCTATTTAGTAGAAATTAATAAGATCAAGTTATTAATTTTCATTCTTCTGACTACCAGTACTCAAGTTCCTACTTAATATAATCCATAATGTTCTTACGAATTATCAATAATGATATTTCCTGTACTGTACAGCAAAAGATATTTATTTCATAAACAACACTTAAGCAGGTTGTCTTCCTGAGAGAAAACTTTGACCTTTCCTTTCTACAAAGTTTATATTTGAGGAAGCTCCAAGCTTTTATCACAACGTTCTCAGAGATGTTCAATTAATAGCCAAATATTGCTAGCTTAAGCCTTGTTCTTTTTTTCATAAAAACAAATACAAACAATTATGGCTGGTGCCTTTATGTCAGCAGCCATAATTACACTAAAAACCATTAGCTGAATATTTCAACTTACATAATAAGCCATTATTTAAAATAAAGTTTAACTTGAAAATAAAATTCAAAAGTCCAAACAAGTATCCTCTATTTATATTATTCCTAGTTATTTGTTTAAATAAAATAATATTACTAAATATATAATTAATAAAATTATATAGTTATGTTAGTAATATTTCCTAGTAAACTTACAACATCTTCTTTCAGTTCAAAGTATTTTCAGTGGTATATCCAGCAACATTTATTTCAAATTTAAAAAAGCAATGGCCTTAAGGCATTTTCATATGATCTTGAAATATATATTTTTTTAAAAAGTCACAGAAATATACTGAGTTTCGATTTATACATGTATTAACTACTTTCACTGAATCAAAAGAAGAACTTTTTAAAAAGTATTGTTTGAAATTTGAGTTTTACAACTGCTTTTTTAAAAATGACTTAGGAAAGGGCTGTTCAATGCAAATCATATTAATAAAATTATAACCACTGCAGACAATGAACACATTAACTCACAATGTATGCACAGGAAGCACATGGGTAGAGTGTTTCAGAAAAATGATTAATTTTAGTTTTAAAGTAAATTAATTTTAATTTTGATGTATTATATATACAATCTTTTTGGAACAAACCCTTATTGAACAAAAACGTTTTGATGGATTCAACTTTGAGCTTTCACATTGTTTGTCCACAAATTATACATTGATTCTCTAAAACAAAGTTTGTTTTGTCTACATTTCTTTTACTTTATAAACAGACAAACAGTTAAGTTTGGAATAATACTTAAGCCGATACAAAAACGTTTTTCATGTATTCTACAATTCCAAAATGCAGGTGTACAAATAGTATTAAATACTATTATTTCTTAACCAGCCAAAAATGGTCAGTCAATCTAAAAAAGTTTCACATGTGTGAAAACAAACACCAGCTGCAAGCAGCTTTTAGTACTTTAAAATGAAACATGAGACTTGAAACCCAAATGGTAATACTGTCAAAGAAATATCTGCTGCTTCTAACACACTGATGGCACCGCAGTCTTGCATCATTCAAATTTGCATTTTGCTCTGTTCAGCAGGGACCGCAAAACCGACTAGTCAGTAATGATGTTTATACTTTAGTTCTTCTTCTGGGAAAAAAAAGACAATGCTAAATTTGTTTCTTTACACGATCAATCAAAACTTTTACTCTTATCTTTAATAGTTAATGCAAAATATAAAGTCTCAGATTTAGTAAAATTTTGATCTCGAGCCAGAGATGACAATAGCCAACAGACAGTATTAAAGAGCAGTTAATGGGTAGTTAATAGTTAACCTAAATAGGTTTTTTTGACAAAACTTTTCGCTGTTCCATGATGCCTCGGATCAAAAACTAGCTAACGTGTTTTTTCCCTAAATATTTTTCTAAGACAAGAGCATGGGAAAAACACCAATCACCTCAGACAGGGCCAAATAAAGCCCTCATAAGTTTTGCTTAATACGCGAAAATAAATTGAATACAAGTTGGTCCCATGTGGCAAAGCAAGACAATGACTGTAGTCGTATAGAAGAATAAATTGCAGTGCTGGCGTCGTTAAAGAAATATTTAGCTCCGTGGAGATAGTGGAATTACGTTGCAAACAAGAAAAATATTTTTTGTAGCAGTGAGTTCAATATATTAAATTCACATACTGACATAGTAAGATGCGAATTGAAACCAACAACACTACTTTACAACAGATATCGAGATAAGTGACTAACCTTCTTTTAGTGACCATTTGATTTCTCCCGTGTTTCGTCTGACTGCATGCATCGTTCCATCCAGAGTCGAAACGAAAAGAAAGGATTCTGGTACACTTAAAGTATTGGGCTAGCAAAGTGAAGGAAAAGAAGTGTTACAATAACAGAAAATTATAGTAATAGCCGGATTCATTTAAACAACTTCATGATCTGCGCGACCAACTTCAATACAGCTATACAGGAAGTTGGTTTATGATGTCCCTTACCTCTTCTAAATGGGTTAGCCAACAAAAACTTAGCAATAAAAAGGCACCAAAGAGGTTCCTAAAAGTAAAATCACCGCGCATTTTTCAGATTATCAAGCATTTAAAGTTAAAGATACAACACAACAAAACATCCTCGGCAAGTCTACAACTCGAATATTCTCGTGGAACGATCAGATGTTCAAAAGTGTCAGCGGACTGCAAATGACGTCGGGCTTCCTGATTGGCTCAAATTCAAGTGAAACCGGACTCTGATTGGCTGATGTTAGTTTCTTGGGATGTGCAGAACTGATCGAAACTGATTGAATTCGCGTGCGCAGAAAAACATCAACATGTTGTGTGATCATCAGCCATGCTGGAAGATTAGTGGATTTGGTTTTGGTTCGCAGATGGATGTCATAATTGAGGCCAACTAGGCGTTCTTTATTCTAATTTTTAAATAGCAGTGGTTGGCTGGTGCTTTATTAGAGAAGCGATAAATATCTGTAGTAGAAATAGATAGACATGAGTGAAAGAAAACCGCCTTCGCGACCACCTCCGCCGCGACAGCAGGCAGTCAGAACTCATTCCGGTGGAAGCTCTTCGTCCCCTGGGAAAACATTTCGCAATCCTTTTTCAGCCATTTCCATAAGCTACAGACCAACAAACAGCAGAAGCTTGGACGACTCTGATGAGGAAATTCAAATTGTTCGCAAGACAAAGGAGGCAGGTGAAGAAAAAGGCGACTGTGAAGAGAACTCGGAGAATTGTTCATTGCTCACGACTCAATGCGTCGACTCGAACCAGATCTCAAGACCGGAAGAAAGTGATGTTGCAGGTTCAACAAAACCTGACATAAACAGAGTATCTTCAGTCTGGAAGCGGTCTTTATCTCAGAGTAAATCAGCACACGAGCTTTCTTTTCACAGTTCAACCGACAGTTTTACTTCTGAAAACCAAAATACCTGGCCTTCAAAAAACACAGATGTGCATCCGCCTATCCCAATGAGATTTCTAAAAGCGAAAGGTCAGTCTGGAAATAAACCGGAGCTTTCGAAATCAGAGCCAAGCTTGTCCACTGAACAGGAGGATCAAGCAGATGTTGGTTCGCATTCGTCAAGATCGCACTTGGAAGTCGAGTCAGAGACAAAAAACCGTGAACGTTCTCCGTCACCTTTTCGAAGATTTCTAAAACGTGAAAACAGTGACTCGGCTTCATCTATTGAACGTGACAAACAGCCTGATTCAGCAATATCTCTGTCATCTTTGCTGGCATCAGAAAGAGAAAGCGGCCTTTTGAATAGTGAAAATGAAGACAGCTGGGAACATATTGAAGATGAAAGCGATGAAGAATTATATGTTGATGCTGTTTCAGAGCCGATACGAAAGGACAATTTTGAAGTCACCAAAAAAAAGACTTGCCATCAAACTGTGGACAAGACACCTTCATCAACTGCCTTTTTCCTCTGTGTGTTGTTGTTGTATATGTACATAATTTCGTCTCCAACCCCGTTCATTTCTGGTGTTGTGGTAGGATCGCTTTTGATGTATTTGATTGGCTGTGCATTTCTTTGGTTGTTCTGTCCTGAAGACTCTGTTTCCGAGCGATACGTACGAGAACTGAATGAATACAACGAAAGATTGAGAATGACTCCATTGCCCGAATACAAATCAGTGGACCCCGGACTACTTCTCAGACCACGAGAACTCAAGGTGAGAAGAGGGTTTAGCGCTCAAATGTTTATATTTTTTGGGATTTAGATACTTTTATTTACAGAAAAAATATGCTCGTTTGTTCAGGGTTGCCACTGAATTCATGTGAATAGTGATCATGGTACGATCAACGATGGTTTGAACAAAATTGATCAGTACGTGAATTTGACACTGATATGCACTTTTCGCTTTGTCAATTGTCGTGTGACAACATTTGCTTCAAACCACCTGTCATCCATCCATTTTGGCTTTGAAATTATCTGGAATTATTTAGATTAATTTTAAAACATGATAGAAAAACAAGCCGTTTCTAAAATATTTTCAAGGTTAACTTTAAACTTATAAAGTGGTTTTAAATTGAAAACCCTACTATGCTATATCTTGGTAAGTGAATGTTTTGGGGACGGAAGTACGTGAAATAAGTGAAAATCATTTAACAAGCTGTTCACGATCAGGCTACAACAATTGCTGTGGCCATAATTTGAGATTTTGTACTTCCTGATTAAAGGCTGTTACAAATTAAATTTTCGCGTCAAAAATAATTGAAGCGTGATCCATAATCACAAAATGTCTAAAAAGTTTTTTTCCGCTTTTGGAAAAGTTGCAATATTTCTCGATGGAATTTTGGTTCTACACAAATCCATTTACCTATTAACTCGGCAATTACCTGTTTTGGGATAGCTGGTCTGTTGAATAAATGGGTACATGTCACTGATTGATCCCACCGACATATCATTCACAATTTAATATTTGATTGAAGTGAAGATAAAATCTCCATACATGTGCAAGAAGGATTTAAAAAATTTAAAAATCTCCACAGTGAAGACATAAGGTAAATCCCATCTTATTTTTGGTTTTGCATCATTGCTGATGTTGTTTTGATCAGTAAAAAATGTGTTGAGCTTAGAGGCAAATTCAAAGACCATCGTGACAGACTTCTCAAAGTCGGAAATAAGCAATACAGCATAACATTATAAGTTCCCAAAATTTAATACAAATATATACTTTTATAAATTTAATCCATCGCTTTGAATTAAACATAAAGCCTTGAATAACCGTTGACTCTTGCAATGTTTTTTTCTGGCAACATTTAAATTTTACATTTGATAAACCTCTTAAAATTGTAACTAAAGTATTTTAAGTTAACCTAAACATTTTAATTGATAAAAAGAACTAAATTTGTAGAATTTATTTTTGGCTGCCATGTATGCATAAGCAAAGTGGTATACCAATTATGGTCACCACAGACTAGTTACAGTAAATTTGTGCATTAGTTCTCAAGTAGCTCAGTAATAAAGCATGTTATTGCTCCAAAAGTTTGGTTATTCATAAAATTTAACCTGCTCTGTACAGGGCATTTGAGATCTTGCTCTGATATTATTTCTTGTACAGTTTTCTGTGTAAAAAAAGAAGATATTATGTTGATTAAATGTTGCAATTTTGCAAACTGACAATGTGGATGATTTTTTAAAAAGATCAAGTCAATGATATTTTCTCAAACTCTTGTAGTTCTAATTAATTATTACTTGGTAAGGTTTAACACATTAAAAACGGAATGCAAATCTTAAGATGTGTTTTAGTGCCGGGTGATAAAAAGTTAACTTTATCTGGTAAGTTTTATTAAATTGTAATGGATTTAGGAAAGTTGGTATGATATTCTTTAAAATGTAAATATATGTAAATGTCACAAAATATAATTATGAATATTACAATAATACGTTTTTAAAAAAGATTTTTACATGTCTGATAATCATTCCATGTTTGGTAAGATGTTGAGTAAACAGGGGGTGAGATTGATGGAAATATAAAAAAAATATGGGAAATATTGATCAAGGACTGGACTCAGCAGGGCAATCAACTTTTCCTTTTTCCCACTTGTCCATTGGACAAGTGAGATTCGGGTTTCATTTGTCTGAAGGAAATTTCAGTTGTCCCATTATATGTTCCTTTCTTAGAATTAAGCATAGAGTATAGGCATGAATATTAGAAGTTGCAAACAAACATGTCCTCTCTTTGAAGAAGATCAATTCATACATTTTATTTTAGTAACAGAACTGATTCAGAAGTTTCTGCATCATAGATAACTCACGGAAAGGCTGTTTTCTTGAAATTTCCACACTCGAACTGAATCTTTTTCTTGTCTGGTTTTCTTGGCTTGTCTGTCAGCTCCTTCACCTTTTTCTAGGGATTTCCGCTTCGATGAATTGTTAGGTATTTTCCACAATTCATTAGGGACTGGTCATGAAGTACAGGAGGGGGTGGGTTAGAAAAATCATGATTCTGTGACTTCATTTTTGGGTGGCCCACCCTTGTTTGGCTATCACAAAAAATATAGCCCACCCCTTGTATCTTACACAGAAAAATGGTGACCCACCCCCCTCCCATTTCCACTATTTTCCAGTATTTCCATTTCTTTTTAATTACCTTTATTAAATCAAAGAGGGGAGCACAAGGCTGCTATGCCCCCTCCCCTTGAATCTGCCATAATATTTCTGTACTTTGAGTATGACACCAAATATATTGGAGGAAAGTCAAAAGTAATCAGTCAGAGTCTCCAAAGAAGTGATGAGTCTGATATGTGGTGCATGACCGTCCACTTCTGGAATTATTAATAGAGGATCGTGAAGGTGGCTCTTCGCTGTCAAAATGCAAAACACAGAAGCTAAACACACTAGGATGTACCCTCTGGTAAATACAGGTACTGCATCAAAAAAAAGAAGACAAAAAGAAAACAAGAACAAGGCAAAAAGAAGACGAAGTGAACGTGAAGAGAAAAACTGTGAAAGAGTATTTTCTTTAGTTACACACTCTTGTGCTTATGGAAATCAATTAATAGTTGATCCTGTTCTGCTCAACAAAGATGCTATTGCAAACTTGGGGAAAAGAGATCTTAGCTATTTAAAATTGCTTTTCAAGAAAAACATGTTCACAAAAAAAATAGTAAAGGTTTGTAACACTTTAAACCCTCTTCTTTTGGAAGAGAGCAGTTCAGACGAGTCAGGTGATTAGATTAAAACTGGTAGCAAATATTGTATTGGTCTTTTGGTGAATAAAACATTGCTTTTTTTGTTGTTATTAAAACTTCAAATAGCAGACCTGGAATTCACGAAACTGAGGAACTAATTTAATGTATTCCACAGTTGGTCCTACCAAAAAGGATATTGTCAACACTTAGGCCCTGTTTACACGGCAAAAACTAACCCGGGTTTGACCCGGGTTAAAACTAACCCTAGTTGTGTTTACATGACACTTTCCTAAACTAACCTGGGTCGAACCCGGGTTTCCAATGTTTACACGACAAACTAACCCGGGTCGAACCCGGGTTAGCAGTGTTTACACAACAGAAACTAACCTGGGTTAGTTTGTGCCGTGTAAACATGGCTATAGTGTCAAGGATATTGGACCACTAATTAGTGTTCCTTGTTACGTATACATGATTTTGTGAAAACTATATTAGCTTACTGGAAAAAAATGAAGCATAATTATTCATGACCTACCCCTAATATGCACCATGTTTTTTCTTGACCCACCCCTTTTATCATGCACGAAAATTATGGCCCA
>JAOBYH010208193.1:0-10163 GCA_025403525.1 Umimayanthus kanabou | reverse complement strand
CAAGCATCACGGTGCCCCAGAAATCGAGTAACGGCGCGCGCGCGCAAAGAATGGAAACTATATCGAGCCACCTTAAGTGTCCGACCTTGGCCAAACATCCGTTTGATACTACGGAACAACCTGAGAAATTCTACAACTACTGTCAGTAATTTTAATTTATTTAAAAAGCTAATTGAAGAACAACTAAAAACCGTCAGACTTTTTGGCCACTTTACTCTAATTTAACAGATAATAAAATTAGATAGTCAGAGAGAAAGATCGCTCTTTGTTAGATATTGTCAGACATGCAGGTAGTTAGATACTTAGACTTGACAGTTACACACACTAGTCAGGGCCTGATTACAGGGCGAATTTCAGCCCGCGCTCTGCCCTCATCCAATTTTGTTACCACTCGTAATGTTTTCAGACCGAGTTGTGCTCCACTCTGATCCTATTGCCATTACTAATAACGTGCCAGAGATTATTGGTAGCGTACATCAAACATATTTTAGTTCTGATTCAAGAATATTTTAGATTTTCAAGCGGATTGTTGGAGAACTGAGCCTATAAATAGAAGCATGTATTCCAACAGGATTCACAGGGACAAGTTGTTTTCGTTAGATGTCCTGGTCAACGACGGGTCATTCATTTCCTCTCAAGGACCTTCAGGAACATTTTTCACACACTCGTTTTGGGATTCAAGCTCAGAAAAGGTAGGTCGGATTAGTGATTGTCAGTCATAATAATCCTAGTATTTTTTTAAAAACTGAAACTATAATAATTAGCTTTTATGGTACATTCTCTCTGATTGGCTGTAACCGTGCGACATGAGAGTATTTTGGGCAAGCTCTGTATGTTTAAGGCTGATTATTTTACAATTACCATGTAGTAAGTAAGTTAAGTTAAGTTTTTGTTTCATAAACGTCTCGCAGCTTAAAGCTGATTGCAAGGTAGGTCAGCAACATTAACAATTACAATATGTAATTAGGCCAAGCGTGGAGGGAGAAGGAACATAGATATCTTGACGAAAAATGTATTTGAAATTTAATAGTACAGAAATCCGCGAGTTGCTTAGTTGCACTGCTGCGTTCTCACCTGCCCAAAACAGAAGGGCACCCCCCCCCCTTTTGTTTTTACCAGCGCCCTTTTCTTTTTCGTACCGCCCTCTTGTTTTTTCCAGCGCCCCTTTGTTTCATCAGTTGATTTCTGTCCAAAAGATTAATTTTGCGAGCTTTTTTTAAGCTAATTTGAAACCCAAACACGACTCAAACTCTGTGCAAATGTAAAATCGTCGATCGAATGAGCTCGCACTGACTGGTATGCTTCTGCCAGACCTAAGATCGTATGGTCTTTTTTAAATTGATGCATGTGGAACTAAAGCACTCAGTAGAGGTGATGAAGAGCCATCACGCTTTATGAAATGCACACATGCTTCCTCCCTTCTTTGAGAGAGAGTAGCAATGCCGGATTGAGTAAGAGCATCCTGATAATAAACATTTTGCACACCACTGATAACGTCAGCAGCTCTGCAAGCTCCCAAGAAACCTCGATCCCAACCTCGTCCCCAGGGCCTTTTGGGTACCACCATTTTGATGAATACCCAGAAGGCCCTGGGGACGAAGTTGCCTCAATCCCACTTCAGGGAAAAGGGCCCTGCGACCGAGGTTGTCTCCTACTGTGGGTAGTAGTAGTGGGAAACCATTTTGCTAATACCAAATTTTCCTTCCATTCCCTTGTGGGGGTTCAAAGTGACTAATCGGTCAAATAGACGTTTCTCTTTGAAAACTGGATTTAGCACTCTGTAAATTCCAGAAATGGAAGGCGCAGGTCAAAGTTTGTATTCCGAAAATTTAGTGGCTTAATACTGAAAACTGTGACACCGGTGAGGTTTTCGAAAACAAAAAAAATACCGCGACATTTTAAAACAGAAGACACTATTTTTTTTATAACAATCTTTTTTTATAAGAACATGGGGCTGAAAAATGTCTAAGAACATACCGAGGCTGAGGAAGGGCGAAGAACTCTTATTTGGGATACTGTACACAATCTTATAAATACCTTGTTTCTCAACTAATGTTCGTCAGTGAAACATTGCCCATAGTGTTCTACATGTTTGTTTTAAATCGTTTTTATTCATTATTATATTGCTTTCTTGCCGGTCAGGGTAGCGGCTAATTAATAAAGCGTATTTATCCTTCCGGTTGGTTTGTGCGAATGGAAAAAAGCAAATGTACTCAATACTAACATTTATGTTTAAGAACGTTTTAAGAATATTTGAGGCTGAAACCCTCAAAATATTTAAGAACATTCAGCCTCAGCCCAAAAATTAGACATTCTTATGAAAAACGAGTGTATATGAGAATTTGCATGCAATCGAGGCCAGAAGGGCATCAACGTCTGTCCAACGCAAATTCCCACACATCTGTTAAAGTTTCTGTTTTTAAAACTTTACCAGTGTCACAGTTTATAGCATCAATTCCCAAAATTTTCGGTACCTACTGAATTTGAGCAGCTTTTTCCATATCTGGTATTAACAGTGTGCTAACATCATTTTCAGAAGTGTCAGAAGGGTCTATTTGGGCTCATTAATTCAACATAAACATCACATTTAACCCCTACGAAGGAATGGATCTAGCAGGATTTTTCATTAGCAAAAAGGTGTGTTAAAATGCATTTTCAGGGATCGATGTTCCATAGAAACTCTTGAAGAAAGGTTTCTTTTGTATTTTCTCGAACTAAGTTGATCATAACAATCTTAAGGTACTTGAAGTCGCATTAAAAAGTACTGCAATATTTAAGAGCAATAATTTCCTGCAACTTTTTGCGCAATGTTTTGCATTGCAGACTGAAACGACTGTTGTTGCGTGTGCTACCACTCAGTGCTCGAAACTCATTTTTTTTTAGCACTAGTCACTAGGCTAGTGAGTATGATAAAGTACTAGCCCATAAACAAAACCTACTAGCCCATATATTTTCTTATATAAACACTCACAATGTTGAGAATAAACAAAAATTGCATTTTATTAATTGAAACAGATGCCACTCGATTTACAACATCTTCTTGTTCGTTCTGTTGCTCATTGCCGTCTTCTTCATCTTCTGCTTGTCGTTTTCGAGTTGTTACATGTAATGAATTAGATAGAGTGAAAAATGAAAAAAATTTGATGCTGCATAGTTTCAGCAGTGAACAGAAATGTCAGAAATCTCCATGCTTAAGTAAATATATTTCCGAGTTGAAACCAAAATGGCGCCCAGCCTCACTGTCGTGTCATTTTACTCTAGTCCCAGACCCTCTGTTCTTCTCCAGGAGGAGTGGCAACATAGACAGCAACTTTCAAAATGGCGGATGGCCGGATCGATCACAATCACATCTTGACCGTTCACATGCTTGTTACTCGTGCCGTAAGACAACGAGTTGAGGTTTCGGCTCCGTTATTTATTTATTATTTTTTTTGGTGTAGTGATTAAGCTATAAGCTATTGTTCTCAGTAATTTGAGGCTACCTATTACACTAGCATGTTGGACAAGTGTATGTGATATCAACTTGCGTGGGCGCTTCATTAGCGTAGTGGAGGCCATCAGACCTAGAATCAACTAATGTGTGCAGCTTTAGCTTTAAATCCCCGTAAAACAGAGCACTGACAGAGGAAGGGGGGTATTAAAAGTGCACAAGATTATCAGTTACTTAATCACTGTCACGTGTTACCCTCGTTAAAGAAGGTCGCTTTACCTTTTACCTTTACCTTTAACCCATATTCTTCTGTCAATGGTTTAGGTTGCTTTGAAAACCTAAATGAGTTTGATTATTTGTGAAGAAAGGTATTTCGGAAAGTCTTAGAAAGATCCAGTGTCTCGTTTTTCAGGAATTTAGAGTTTCGAATTCCACGGAGGGAGAAAGTTCGTCTTTGAACTTTGATTATATTTTCTGAAGAAAAATTTGTTATAGATCTGTGGGGTCAAATACTGGTCAGACTGGTGTCACGAATGTCCAACGCATGCGTTACGCGAAAATAGCTATGAACTGCAGTTTACAAGTGAGATCGAAGTATACGCTATATGTTTCAGTTTACTTTAAAACGGCGCGAGTTAAAGCTATTTATTGGCCTTTTGTTCCTTTTAGTTTTGTATTGGAATTTAGACTAATGTGAGTAGCCTTTCATGTAAATTGTTCTTCTAGGATGCTACTAGTCTAGTGGCCAGTAGGTCCATTTTTTACTAGTCCAACACCAAATTTTACTAGTCCTAGACTAGTGGACTACCGCTAGTTTCGAGCACTGTTAACCACCCACCCTGCACTGCACAACTTTTCACGCAACGAACATAAAGAAGAGAGCTGTTTTGGGATCGAGAGTTTTTCTCTGATTATGTGTCTTAAATGAGTCACATTCTTTTCTAGAATCATATTCGGTAACAATACACCAGCTAAATTTGTACTTTCCATCCCAAAACATCTATTTTCTCATTTTTTCCTTTATGTGTAATGAAATACAATCTGTTTGCCTGTCTAGACTTGTTATTACTACTTGCACGCTAATGGAATATTGGCCTATACCTTTTCAAAATAAAATATCAATAAATAAAAATATGAAACCTGAATGTATGTTGTAAGTTGTCGAAGTAAGTTGCACAAAGTAGATTCGACTTAGAATTAGTATTTGCAACAAGTTTCCAAAACGTTTCAACCTGCAAAGCCAAAGCTATAATAATAATATTGCTGCGCGAAAAGTTGCAGGCAGTTGTTGTTCCTTTTACAGGAAATTGTTGCTGTCTTTAAGTCGCCTGAACTGTCCCTAAGTCTTCCGAGCTGTCCTTATGTTGCCTGAATTATCCTTAAGTCGTCTGAACTGTCCTTAATGTTATGTTTATTGTTGCTTAAATCTGGCAAGCTGAAGTGATGTATAAATATACCAAGTGATACATTCTTAGCGATAGCCTAGAAAGGAAGTGGGCCCACATTGTGTTTTACTGGTCTGATCCTGGTCTTACTTCTTGCCAATCCGTTCCAGGTTTCGTACCTGCTGACTTAAACTGAAGGAGCTGTTCAGTTGTAGCAGGAGATAATGTACTAATGGCTAGTCTCAGACGCATGCAATCCCTATGAAGTCAAATTAGGGGCCCCTGGGGGGACGGGGTTCGACGTGTAAGAGAGTACCAATAAACCACTCCCCAGGAAAATGGATAGGCAATTGAGGTTCATAATGTTGAATTATTTCCTTACCTATGGATATTAAAAGCAAATTATATCTGGCTGAATTTTGAAGAACGTTCCTTAAGATATCGGCTAAGTTTGCCTAATTTTTTTTCCCAAAACAGCCGACTTCAAACCGGCTTATTCCGGCTTGCCCTGTCCGATCGTGATGCGAGTTTTCTTCATCTGAAACTATACCGTTTTCAAAGCGATCAGAGCACTCCTTCAGGTCGAAATCGAAGTTAACATTTGCCAATTTTAAGCGATTCGCGTCTGTTTTACGAGCTATTAGAACTGGCCTTTTTGCAGCAGTTTTAAGAGAACTTCAATTGTCATTTCCGGCCTAAAATAATCAACAAATACGCGTAGTTACACAATCAAAGAGAAAACGGAATTTGGTAATTAATCCTAAAATTTTGAGATTTTGCATGAATTGCAACCTGTTAATTCTGGGTTCTTAAGCGATTAAAGGAGGGAAGGGGTGGTAGTAGAGACTTGGTAACTAAATGCGATAGAGGCAAAGTACTTTCTCTAAATGTCAGACAGATAATATATTTAATTATAAATATTGTTGCATCCAGCCTCCAAAGATCAGGTTTTGTGTATATTTGTTAGATTAACAATTTTGTTTTAATTTCAAACTCGAAAGGTTGAAGAACGTGTCTACTCAGCCAGCAGGCCTCCGCCAGACAAACCAGGACAGACGTTTTCGATTGCGAAAGTTGTGAGAACTGCCGCAAGGTGAGCAGGACTGTGTCCAATGACAATTCGCCACTCCTGAAACTACAAAAGGACTCGGTTCGTCCACCCAAACAGTCCCATAAGGCAGTGCTCTAACGAGTGTTTTGGACAATCCATCATTAACAATCTTCCGAACACGTTGGTTTTGCACAATGCATGTAATTTTATCTTATCCAAAAAACTGTGCAATAAAGAAAATTCATTTTCGGAATCACATCACGGTTTGATGACTAATGACTACGTATTATTCGTTCATGTAAAGTTATCATTTGCAGAATTGTTTTCTTGGGTTGAAGAAGCTGATAAGAAGAGTTCGGTTTGTTCCGTGCAGTATTAGTCATTTAGTGTTCAAAAAAGAAGGAGCATTTTAAACTGTGTCACTCAGGTGTTGGTAGACGAGTTTCTGAGGCTGAATGAGTTTTATAATTTTAACAGTAAATACATTTCATATTATGCGAAATGTACCTATTATTTCTATCTCTCAAACCCATGAATCATTACCAACATTCTCAGGAAGGACATGTTCATAAGTTACTCTGAGCTGAGTGAAAAATTGATAAAACATCCAAAATTGTTCTAACACTTACTCTTAAGTAAGTTTAAGGAACTTAAACGAATCCATTCTTTACTGGTCAAGCAATTCTTTTGAAGATTGGTGTTTGATGCTCCTTTATAGAGCAAGATGACCCCAAGGCATAAATTTACAGAATAGTTACGTTCCGATCGAACGCATTCTTTTTTCTAACGATGGATTCTTCTGCCAATTGTAGAATTTTAGAGTTTGTTTCCAAAGTTGGAGTTTCAACGGAATCAGCTCCGTACACTTGTTGCTGGAACAGGGTGAGTTTTGACTAATCATTTTACGTTATTTTACCACTGATTTCGATCTGTTGTCCATGGAGGTTCTTTTCATTCTTGAAGGCTCTATAACATACCAATTTCTGCTACAGAAACTAGTTTGGAAAATATAGAAGTATGGAAACTGGAGGCACGTAAGGTTGTCTTTGTTACAAACTGCGCCTTCCTCGATCAAGAGCCCATGCTACTTTGTCCTTTCTACCTCCGAGAGACCATTTACAATGAGCTATATGGGAGGCCAGGGACTTCCTTAAATAACAAAGATTTCCTCTAGCTCGTGGGTTTCGAGACAAATAAGGAATTTACATCAACATTCCAGGCTTTCCTATAAACTCAGGAGTTTTGTTTTATTTCTATATTTACTTTTTTTTATTTTTAAACAATGTGTTGAATCTTTGCTATGGAGATTCCGAATGAAACTTTATACATATTGGAAAAGTTTAATTTTTTTGTGGTGTGTTGAATCATTTGCTTAAAAGCAAGAATTCTCATCTAAGGTGCTCACAATATTACAGATATCTGGGTTCAACTAATTCTATAAATGTAGTGTAAGTGCAGCGCCAACCTCGTTCCCAGGGTCCTCCTTCTGGCGAGGAGCCCCGCAAGTGAACGGACCCTGGGTACGAGGTTGGTGTAGCGCATGGGTTCTGTCGTGCATTATGAATAAACGAAATACTACATAGTTTACGCTATCGATTGGCATAACGATTTGAGTTTTGTTACAAAGCACTGAACTTGATAGAAAATATGGCAATTTTGTTCAACGCTAAAGCAAAGATGAATCAAATCCAAATTTCGGGTTTTTTTTGCCTGTCTGATAAGCGGGACTACCATTAACAAGGAGCAGAGGTAAGTATTGTTTGTATCTAGGCAGCATAATTAGGACAGTATAAGAAGTAGTGAGACTTGAATTCAATTATAGAACCAGAGGAGTTTTGAATCCAGTCCATTCATGAAGCAGGGTTTTCCAGGGTTTCCATGCTTTTCCATACCAGTCTTCTAAGGAAAAGCCTTGGACTTTTCTAGGAAAGCCTGGATTTCCATGGAGTTCGAGGCTTTCCAGAATTTTGGTGCAAGGTTACGATTCTACACTAATCCGGAATCGGCCCTGCTAATGATTTTGTTTGTATCATTTCCAAAGGCTTCAGTTAGCAGTGACAAGGAGATCTTTCGATCGTCATCAGAGTTGCTTGAATCCTGCGTCATCACAAACTTGGCCAAATTTACTGCGTATTCGAGTGGACATATTCACATTACGTTTGCTGACAGAGCTATCTTAACTATGAAATCTCCAAGAAGGACGAAAACAAGGCCAATGGGAGATGCTGGAAATACAGATCTTCTCCTCAACAAATCCGCTCACACCAATGTGTGCCAGCTTATTCTCCCGAATGGATCCGTGCGAACGGTACCGCTTGATACTCCAAACGAATTTGAAAGGTAACAAGAACTTCATCTATCTCGTACTAATAGCCCTCGTGGCCTCCAATTAAACAAAGGGTTTTGGAATTTTGACCGACTTATCGCCGTTTTCACGGTAGAATTGTGGATTGGGTAACTGAGTTCTTGAACAAGTTATAAATAGAAATTTCCGTCCATTCGGAAATTTTGTTAATAGTCGAAAAAATCAGCTTTAGTTGAAAACGCTCCATACAATATTGATTCATTTCAAAAAAGCTTTAAATGTCCAGGCCGAAATGATTTGTGGGTTGTCAAAGCGAGGGGGATATCCACAAGAATAAAAGTTTCTACATTGGAAAACTTTAATGATGATAAAGAGAAAAATTTTGTATGATCATTTCAATGCAGACACTTCAATTCTAGTGCATTATTTTGTGTTTTTCTCCCTGTTTGTGTGGAAAAACATACAACCGGTTGAAGCTGCTGCTATTTAGTTTGTGGTAAAATTGCCTTACGGATAAATTGGAAGAAAAAAATGAATGCATGGCTAGCCAGGGTTCATTTTGTTATTGAAAATCCTTCAGTGTTTCTTTGTTTTCAAGGACTTGAAAACCCTTGAATTTAGACTTCGTACCTTTAAAGATCTTGAAAATAGCACTGGAGAGTCAACAATCATAACTTTGTTGTTTCATCCTGGTGACTTAACAACAACCTACCTTGTTGTGATTTTACAATGTTGGCAAGTATGTTTGCACTCTGTTTGTCCCTTTCTAGATACACACAACTGGCTCTCCAATGGTTAGAGTGGATTAATTCAAGTCCAGAGAATCGAAAAAGTTTCTGTGAGGGAACAATCTGGGATCCAAATTATCAAAGGTAAGATAAAGAAAGCCCACATCCGGTAAAAAATAAACGTTTTCCATTGTTTTAGATAGCAACAGTAACACAAACAGCATCGACAACAATAATATAAATTTTGATTCAGACTATTAATTTACACAACGCTTCACTAACCCGGTGGTGGCGAAGCCAGTCGGGCGGTTTGGTAATAAAACTTATTCAGACTGGGCTTTTTTGGCGTTACTGGGTCTCATTCTAAAACGTTACGTGAAATTTGGAAATTCTCTACCTCTCCATATTATTTTGACATAATTTTTTCTGCTCCTGAAGTCATAATGACATCAATTTTGTACAAAATCGACTTTTTTCAAAAAAATTATCTCTGCTAGAGTGTGTGTTTGTTCCAAATTTTGCATTTTAACACCACAATTACATAAAATACCATAATAAACAAGCACAATCATAATTCAATAGAAAACGATATTGTTTGAAATTGGTATTTGCCAATAGCGACGTGCTTTTTCATACTTTTACTTTGCAGAGAAATCGGTAACATTAGATTCACGCAGTTCAGGTTTTACAACCATATAAAACGGCAAATGATCAAATAAGGTGAAAACTGCCATTCAAAGCGAAGTTGCTACGGCAATACCTACCCCATAAACAAAACTTAACATTGTGAAACACGGTAAAATGTTATTCCTATCCAGTAGATTTATTTATATCAAGTTTCACTAACCCGGTGGTAAGAAAGTTGGTGATGAATAGAAGGAAAGAGAAAGAAAGTTAGATAAAGAAGAGAGGTGCGAACATAGTAAGTAGAGGAATAAATAGATAATAGACAATAGATAACTATACACTTTTTTTATAAGAACGTCTTATTATACGGCTGACTGATTTTGAGTGCTGTGATTGGTCAATTCCAGGTCCGAAGTAGCCATACGGACCTTTACCTCTCGATCACCTGTCAAAACGTTTTTTCCTTCCTTGTTTGCGCTCTTGGACCATAAAAGGAAGGGAAAAAACTCGGTCCATAACTTGCCGTACGGACGGCTTGTAATCTGCGCAACGCAACGCAACGCAATATGAGCAAGTTCCGTATATTGCGCATATTGCGTATATTGCGCAGATTACAAATTTGTAATCTGCGCAATAT
>JAOBYH010208082.1:0-10163 GCA_025403525.1 Umimayanthus kanabou | reverse complement strand
GTCACTTGTGCGGCAATAAGACATAGGAGAAGGTAGATAGCTAGAGAACGAGGAAAGTTGAACGTTCCCGCCATTTTGCATATTGAATCAAACGTATTTGATTTGATACTACATGTAAGTTGTATATGTTTGCAATAAATGTTAGACAAACATGTAAGTATTGTCTTCACAGACTGTCTATCTGCAGCTCTAAATAGAATGGCTATGTAGTCTCGTGTCTAGCATGTAAGGGCAGGTTTCTGCCAGTTTACAAGTAGACAACATACAGTCCACATCTGATTGACCACACATTCATACTCAAAGGTAGCACTTGGTCAAAAATGTGCCATCCTTTTACTCGTCTGATCGCACGTTCTACATGGATTCTTAAATTAGCAATTCTCATGGGTTCAAAGCAGTCTTTGGAAAATTGGTCTGCAACAGACTGTCGCTTTAGAGGGATGAACAGTTAACTCTCTTGTTTGCAAGCATGTCCTGTATATCAAATCCACGACAAACTGACTTTTCTCCACAATTTCCCTGTCTGATATGCTTCCTCCATATAGAATGCTAAGCTTACAAATGTAACCCACTCATTAGGAGATATCCTTTGTAGTTGTTATGTGGTTTGGACTCTGAATACAACTCACTTTGCTTCTCAAGATCTTGGGATTTCTCACACTTAATCTCAGTGCAGTCTATGATACACCTAATATTTCAAACCTTCCCTTAAAAGGTTGAGGTAGATGCTGTTTAATTACTTCTCTTGAAGTCCATATTGGCAAGCTTCCAAGTATCAGATACAGATAGTTACTCCAAGTTATCATGATGTCCGAGACTGTTGATACAGAGATGTTAAACCTTGAAGCCAAGTCATGCTCAAACAGACCCAGTCTGACTCGAGTTAGGAATAACCAAAACTCGTCTATAGGCTGCAGACTTCGCTCCGCACCAACACGTCGAATGCTACTGTCAAACTTTCTTGTAGTTGCTATAGTTGCGTTAAGGTATGGGAATTTATTCTCCAGGTTAACTTCCTTGGTTTCCCTATCATAACTGTAGTATGTCAATCTAGAAGCATTAGGCTCTATATACTTCCAGAATTCAATCAATGTATCATAATCGGGAAATCCTGTATGGAAATGTATATCATCACGGATTCCTGAAAATCGTTCCAGACCAAACTTGAAGATGTGTTCTTTTTCTTTTGCTCTGGATAGTTCCGCTTTCATATTCTCTGAGTCTTCTTTCGTTTCACTGATAAATTCTTCAAGTGTTCGAGGGTCAAAATACACTAGTTTATTTTTAGTGAGACACGATTCTGTAGGTGAACCTTTACTGAACCCTACACTAACCATACTGCTAGTACCTGCAACTGCAGGTGATTGCACAGTTTCTTGTCGTTTTTGCGTGGCAATAGCTTCAGTTCTTAACTTCAAGCGGACTCCTCTTTCAGTGGTTGCTGATTTCCAGTCAAATACAGAAGGAATTGCCACTTTCTTTAGTTCTCTTCTATGACCAGTTAAACTATCTTTGAAATCTGACGGTAGAAATTGTGCCGAGCAGCACGATTTGCTCTTAATGCTCTTGAAGGATGAATCTGCCCTTCACATTGCAAGTTCCCACCTCTTTTTCAAGTCACCATCTCGAGGAAATTCGTGAAACGATAGATCAGGGCGATTATCACTTCGAAAAGTACATTTAGCAGCTGCACAGCACTTGTGACCTGACATTTTCCTCCTTGCTGCAATTTTTTCCCGGCGTTAGAGCTCTCAAATTAGATTACCATTCGTCCGCCATCTTGAATTACGAGAAGTCAAGGGCTGTTAAGCCTCGCTTGCATGCAACTTCCGCTTCTTACCCGAATCAGAGTATTATTCTCTAGGCATTTTTGCCAGCACTGTGGCAGGTAGATGATTTCCTTAGAAAAGTTGCTTGACCTAAAATGATGGAGTTGTGGACCAGAATTGGCAGGTGTGTTGGACACATCAAAGAACTCAGTGCTTTCATCATGCTTGGTCCACCATACGCGCTGTTCTTCTGCCAGGAATTCTCGGGTGTATTTCGTGATGATTGTGAATGGAATGCAGGTGTTCTGGGGTGGTGAAAGGGACTAGGCATGTTTACTGATTTCACTCTGCTGCTTCTGGACGGGCTTTTTTTGTTTTACTTTCTGCTTGGAGTCTGAAAAGCACATTTGGAAACTAGTTGGGTGTGGCTGTAGCTGCTTGTCCTCTTGGTAATGCTTTTGATGTGGTGAAACTGTCGTTCTTCCTCTTCAGCATTTGCTGACTGGCCAGAAACCAGACGGAACATTAGTCCCCCATGTGATACCAGATCATGGAAATACACGCCAAACATCTTTCGTGTTGTTAATTTCTTTATCTGTCCACAGTTCATTAACTGCTTTAGCGGGATTGCATGATACCATGCCTGGTTGTAATATCGCAAAATCAACTGTGGGCACCTGACATCATCTGAGCTGTACATAATTCTCTGCAGCTCAGTGAGTGTCTCTAGCACTTTTAGAAGCTTTGAGACACCAGAGCCTTTTCTTGGAGGAATGCTGCTGTCTGAATGACAGCTTATAGATAGTCACATCCACGCTTGCTATCTTTGCCTTGCTTACAGGATGTCACAATCTCCTCCATGGCTTTTTTCTCCTTGCTGTCAAGGTGGTGGGTCAGCTCTGTGAGGACATTCTCAATATGGTGGCCGACATCATGGAGGGGTTCAACAGGAAGCACTTCATACTGGTCAAGGCAAAGATCTTTCAGAGGTGTAAGGGGGTTGTTCACCAGAAGGGCAGGAAGTCTTTGTAGTCCATGCATCTCTTCATCAAGCAAGCTCTGGATATCTTTTTTGTCTTCCCTTCATAGATCCCTTTTGCCCAAAGCTCTTTCTCCAGTTCATCTTTTGACGAACATGCAAGTGGCTTTATCCTATTTCTCAGTGTGTTGGATCTTGAAGTGGTGCCAGGCTTCATGATGGTATTCACCCGTTGTTGGAGGGAGTACAGGGAGCATCTTTGGGCATGTGCAATATATTCAATCCTTGAAGCGTGGCAACCACAGTTACAGAAATAGTTGCTTCCCTTCTGCTGACCATCCTCAAATTGCCTTGCAGGGCTGTCTCCCTTAAAAAACCTTACCATATCGTGAATCTCTGTTCCTGTCAAAGTTTTCAATTTGTCAGCAGTTTCTTGGATACAAGACAGTCTAGTCTCGGTATAAGCTATTTGCTCATCTTCAGAGCTGCGGCAACGGGCAATGAAATGAATGTGTGGTTGCTCCACAATCGTCTGAATGTCTACTGTTTTCCCTGACTTCCTCTTATATTATTCGTTTGTGAGAAAAATTGCGGGGTCGTAAAGGATGGCAGCTAAACAAACCAAGTAACCATGGTTTGCCACAGTTGAATTGTCATGCCAGAGGACATGTTTCAGTTTCTGTCTTAGTTCTTCGGCTGTCAGTGTCTCATCTTTGTTATACTCGTGCAATTCTGTCAGTCTGTCAATGAGCTGGGGCAGTGTCAAGCTCTCATAATAACTGTCTGGATGTTCCCTCATGTATGGTGCATGTTCTTTCAGCGTTCTCCTTCGAATTTCCTCTAGGGGGATCGTCCCCCCCCCCCCAACACACACGCACACACCAAAATGACCAAAAATGCCCCCTTCCCCTAACTACTATTACTCACTCTCAAGTAGGTCTGATTATTCTGTTTGAATGTTTACCTGAAATGGGCAGTTGGTATTCTTTACTCTTGCTGCAGGGTTTTTCTCCAGCTTCCTCTGGGGGTCTTTAGAGGGACTCCAACGACATGACGAGTATTGTGCTGACACCGGTAGTAATTCTGCATTACATAGCAACTGGTTGGTTTTTTTTTCTTTATCTTCATTTTTATTCCATTCATTGCCTCAAATTCAGCATTCCAGCTCTCCACATCATTTTCCATCATGTCATTCATTGGCAATCGAGCTTTAAACTTTGACTCGCTTCCGCCTTGGAGATCACCATCATGCACATCATATTTGAAATCTCCCAATAACAAGCTCTCTTTATAAGCCTCACTTTGTTCGGCATTTTCGAAACACTTAGTAACTTCCTAAATAGCTGCTTTAATTGGATTGTTTGCGAACAAATTGTTGTGAAGATTGCTCTGATTGATATTTTCGTGTTCATCCGCCCTCCTGGTTGGAAATGGCGGAAAATGGATTCGTGGGACCTGGGAGCGACACTCCCGCTTTAACTCCTGCACGAAATCGTCGTCTCGAGCACGATCCACGCTTTCAAATGCCATCGACTGTAATGAATGGCAATGACTGTTATTGGAAATGGCAACGACTGTTTCAACAAATGGCAATGACTGTTTCAAATGGCAACAGCCGTTTACGAAAGGGAAAATTGCGACGCCAGGTCATGCGTACGATTATTTGACGGTAATGGAAAGCACACATAGCAACAGAGCGATCCATGACCACTCTTTTTCAGTGATTCTATTTGCTATCCTCCTTTCAATATTTAAAAAGAAACCGCGTTGCTTGCGACTCGCTGTGTAAGTTATCACTTCATTTTGAAATATTTTTGTCATTGTCGGAATATCATCAAACACTTCTCTTAACTTCCAACTTGCTGCTCGCTTGCGTGGTTGTCGCAGTTAGTCCGCAAGAGTCCGTTTAACTATTGTCAATGCTCCGTTGTAGGTGCTGCATTGTCCAAAAGATGGTCTACAGTTGCTAAGAAAGGCATTTTCCTTTTTCAACTGTTTATGAACAGTTCAGTTTGATTTACTCATTTTCCCCAGAACAGCTCTCTAGTGAGAGGCCAGTGTCAGTTCAAAAGAAAGTGAACATATCAGTAACTATGTGTCTGCCAGGTACTTTTGCAGTTACGTCTGTCATTCCTTTTTGCAGCCTCCTTTGGCTCAAGAGACATTGCAGCTCGATTGTGACCCCATCCTCTTGAGGACTGGCCTCCACCATAACATCTGAAATTGTAATAGTTTATCATTTTCCTACTATATTTTATTTTTGCCACTTATGAAATATTTTCTCTTGAGAAACAGCAGTACTGCAATTTTTGAACGCTCAACATGACATTGTTTATTATGGACCAAATAATATTTTGATTTTTTCATAACTGCACTTGTAAATATTAAAATTAACAGAAATTTACAATGTGTCCCTTGTATGTTTATGATTAAATAAATGAAAACTTGCAGAAAACCGTTTTTGGCCATTAGCATGTACCAAAAGGAGTTGGTTCAGCCAATTTGTGCATCAGTTGGTGTCAAACATCTACTCTCCAGTCCCCCCTCCCACCCCACCACCACCAATCTGGGAGTAATGTAGCAGGGACATGGGGGGTATTCCAAGAATTTGGTGGCAGGAACATTCTGCGTAAACCAGAAAAACTAAGCTGGGGTATGTTTTGCTTTCATGAGATCATTCATGGAAATTAAACTGAATTTGTGGCGGTTGGGATTTAGGTTGGTGCATCATTGTTGATAGGCCTTGATAATTTCATGGTTTAATTGTACTTACCTGTCAAATGCAGTTTCGCTCATCGGGTTTTCGATATTCTTCTTGACCTGAGAATAGTGGTACCGTCTGTCCTTTCGCCGGTCATTTGCTGTTTTCTGTTGCAAGTTCAGATCAGTGACTTTAGTCAAACCTTCTGATAGGGGTACACCGTACTGTTTCTGGAATGCTGGAGCTACTTTGTCATATATTGCCTTAGCAGTTTCCTTGATTTCCTGCTGTGTGGGCTTCAGGATATTGCCAGTGCCCTTTCGTTGACATCATGTACCACAAAAACTGGATTGGCCAGGGCTTTACTTTTCAAGATAGCAGATCTTGCGGGGAACATGGCTTCTACATCTGCATAGCGTAATGAGCAACTTTTACAGTTGGCAAATGTGTGCTCCCTTTTTCTTGACTCACTCAATTTCTCCCAATTTGCACGACTGAATGTTTCCAGATATTTCTTCTTCTCTACCAACTTAACTCTGCTCCATTTGTTGACTGCATCTTTCAACGATGGCAACTTCTTAGTAAATGTTTTGTAGTCGATGTCAAAGTTACTGGATACAGGCTCAAAAAATGATGTAAATTGTCTGTATTGTTCTTGAATCACTCTGGCTTTGTATTTTGAGTTGCCTTCACCATGTGCACGTGGCAGCGATTTACCAATTTCTTTAGACAACTCGAGGACAACACGTTTTCCAAAAACAAAGTGTTTGGACACAAAAATGTCCCAGACATTTAGAAATCACACCAAGATGATGTCAGAAATTATGATTAACTGAAACACGCAATATAATATAAGATACCGGAGCACAACGAAAGCTAATTTGTACTTCCACAACTACGTGTTTTTCAAGTTTCCCGCCTAAAAAAAGCACATGCGCAGATGTTTAGTAAATGGTATCACGTGGGATACATTAAATGTTTACTAAATATTTATATTTTCAATTAGAACATTCCTTTGAATCCTAGAAACATTGGGACCCAAAGGAATGTAAATGTTTGCTTAAATATTTATATTTTCAATTATTATTCCACCTGCTCCCCACGTGAAACCACGTGGGATACATTAAATGTTTATATTTTTTCAACTATTATTCTACCTGTGCATCACCTGTTCTCGCGATCATAATATTTACACAGAAACAATCAACAAAGTCGCTCTGAGCTGTGAAGACGACAAGAGAATTATTTTAGAGGATGGGATTCATACTCTCGCTCAATGGTCATTTCAAGGTTTCAGAATGAAACTTATTCTCTTGCCTGTTCTGAGCCCGGGGCAAAGTCCTGGCAGATAAATCATTTTGTTTTCAGAGGGATTTATCTGTTTCGTTTTTTTTATTTTATTTGATTTGTGGATTTATAGATTTCGATTTTAGGGTTCTAGATTTTGGAGGTTGATTTTGATTTTTAGGGATTTTACACTTTGCACCAGAACTGTCATGGCTGTTCTACTACTGTGTTTAGTATCAAATGGCCACACAAGGTCGATGGTCTAGATCTTCCGACTGACCAATGTTTTGTCAAGCACACCGCAAAAGGCTTATAGAATTTAGCAGTCAACCAAAATAACACACCCGATGCTTCTGTTCAGGATATGAGGATATTTTGTATTTCGTTGTTGGATTTGCTAGTCTGTTGAGATGTGATAAGTTTATCGCAATTACTAGAGAGAGTATTACGTCCTTTCCAGATTACTTAACTATTTTTTTTCTGAGCACAGAAAGAACGATCAGCATAACAAAGGCCAAACTGTTTATATTTCATGCATCGGTGGTGTTACTTTTCGTGTCACAATCATTGAGAAATGTCAGATTACTTCCAAACGAGCCCGATCAGTTTTTTGTCTGCAGGTTGACTTCCAGTAACATGCCACAAAAGTATGCCTTATCGTATTATAAAGTAAGAGTAATTATGGCAAGCCAAACGTGTCAAAAGTATAAAAAATTACTGATTAGCGTTGAGAAAAATCTTTTACTAGTTGAGAAAAATCTTTAACTAGTTGAGAAAAATAAATTGCCATGCGAGAAAAATTACTTGTTTGGCGAGAAAAAAAATTCACTTGTTCAGTTTTTAGTATTATGATTGAGAAAAAAAAATCGCTGGTTGAGAAATCTTGTGCAGTGGTCGAAAAACAACCTTATGAACGGGAAATAATGATAACTTTGCGAGTTTTAAAATATTGTAGATGAGAAAATTTATTTCATCACCGGAAACGAAAAAAAAATTCTTTACCGATGAGAAAAAAAATTTACTGGTTGAGTTTCGTCCCAGGCCACTAAGAAAAAGTACGATAGAGAACTGGGTGAAAGCCTTCTTTTCGCGTCACAAAATGGCGGACGTTGTGACAGTGACGGAGGAACTAAGAAGTTTTTTCGCTTCTTTGAGGAGTATTTTGTTAAGAGTTACTGTTTTTAATCGTGAATCAGACTTTGTAGGGTTGGAGATCTGTCAGAGGAAAGTAGAGGAACACTTAAGAATACTTTGCGCTATCGCTGTCAAGGTTTCTAGTTCTTCCTTTGGCTTTGATAACAGACTTTTGGAAGCTGTTATTGATCAACTGGTTGCAGTGGTACGGCAAATTTCGGTTGACTTGCAGTCTGAACAATACAATAGACGAAACGAGTGGTTATTAGATCGTTCGACTAGCACTGGAGGAAGACCGGCATACTGCATTACAAAGGAGCAAGTTGAGCAACTCCGCGAAACCGGAATGAATTGGAGGACAATTGCTAAATGCCTCGGAGTTAGTGACAGTACACTCTACAGGCGAAGAATAGAACTTAACATAGCCAGTACATTTACAGACATCACAGACAATGCACTGTTTGACGAAATTGAAGATATTCTTAGATTGACCCCATACAGCGGTGAGTCTTATGTTAGGGGTGCCCTCCGAGGTCGTGGCATTTGGATACAGAGGTACCGGGTAAGGGATACTCTCGCCAGAATTGACCCAGTTGGAAGGGCGGTAAGGCGAACATATGAAATTTGTAGAAGAACGTACAATGTTCATACACCCAATCAGTTATGGCACATAGACTCCAACCACAAATTAATCTCTTGGAGATTTGTGATTCATGGATGTATCGATGGTTACAGTAGAACCATTATATATCTGCACTGTTGTCTTGATAACAAAGCCTCTACTGTATTGCACTTGTTTGAAAAAGGAGTTCAGGAGTTTGGGCTACCTTCAAGGGTACGAGGAGACCGTGGTGTTGAGAATGTCGATGTTGCACGATACATGGTGTCATGCCAGGGTTTGAACAGAGGAAGCTTCATAGCTGGCAGAAGTGTGCACAATCAGAGAATAGAAAGATTGTGGGCAGAAGTGAATAGGGTGAGTTCTGCATTATACAAAGACATATTCAAATTTTTGGAAAACCAAGAATTGTTGGATGCAAACAATGAACTTCACCTTCTTGCATTACATTATGTTTATCTTCCTCGCATCAATGCTTCACTCACAGAATTTCGTCACCAGTGGAACTACCATGGCCTGCGAACTGCTGGGCATCAATCTCCAATTGGATTATGGCATACAGGCATGTTAAACACGATGGATCATTTTGCAAATGATCCAAGTGTCCTTGGTATTGATTTTAATGAAGCTATTACTGACATTGACACAGACAACAATGTTGTTGTCCCCGAGGCTGAAGTTCAGCTGTCTGATGATCAGTTTGAGCAACTGCAACATGCTGTTAGGCCTTTTGATGATGATGGCAACAATGGTGTTCACCTGTATCTGGATGCTTGTCAAATCATTGAAGATTTTAATATTCAATTTTGACATCTCTGAAGTTTTATAACTTTAATATGCTCTTTACAGGTCAAACCAGATTAGGTTTTATTATTTTGTAAATCTCTGATAGATCAACCAACTGTACAATGTCCAGCCCTCCTGCAATCTCGTATCAAAGCTTTATAGCTTTTCCTACCATTATCAGCATAAACTAATTTTGTGATGCCTCAATTTGTAGGCAAGGGTGGTTACTTAATGCTTGTTGTTTATAATTGTCAGATTAAAAACAACCGGATAATAAGCATAACGCTTATGGGATCTGGCTGGAAGTAAAAAAAACTGCAACATTGTACTATTGTACAATGGTATAGAACAGCAAGTATAAAGGGCACTATGGCCTCGTGGGTCAGAGAAACTAAGCCTGTACTGAGCCCCACAAAGTTTCAGCCCGAGTGTTAGCAGCCGTGGACAGCTGTTTTGGCCTTATTTGGCCTCGTCAGCACAGCATAGCTAACAAACAGGCTCAGATTCCCAAAGAAGGTAATAAACAACCAGAGCTTTAGAAACCTTTAGAGAGGTGAAAAAACACACCTCAACCTATACATTGGTCATGTAACTCACTTGAAGGATGATTTTAAAAACAGTAGCTAAAGTAGGATGTTTCCAAATACATTTTACTTGATTTCAGTTTATGTTATATGTATAGGTAATAGTTATCACAATCAACAGCTCATAGCATACACCATCCAATTGGAAATTTCTAAATACTACTATAGTTCTTGCTTAACCCTTGAAAAATTACTCATTCCATTTTTTTAAGGTTAACTCGTCAAATTTAATTCGAAACAATAAGATTTTAAAAAACATGTGGGTATTTGATTTTTGACGAAATGGAAGTGTTTTAAAAAAAAA
>JAOBYH010207971.1:0-10166 GCA_025403525.1 Umimayanthus kanabou | reverse complement strand
CTCTCTCTCTCTCTCTCTCTCTCTCTCTCTCTCTCTCTCTCTCTCTCTCTCTCTTGATTTATCATGCAATTCTTCTTCTCTCCTTTATATACCTCGTTCGCTAAAAATGACTTCTTTTTGTGACTTTTTCTAGAAGAAGAATTAGGTTATTTCCGTTGTTTAAAAGTTATTTGGATTGAAAAGAGAACATTTAAGTCAAGCCCCTCGCACACAATTTAACTAGCCCTGAAACTTATCAATCATTATAAAAAAAAAATAAATAAAAACAAACTAAAATATAAAAAAGGTGCTTATTGGAATAAGGGCGCCTTATGTACAGGGAGGAGAGTGAACCGGACCCCTGAAAAGTACTTAAAAATAGACCAGTGACAGTCCTTCCAATGGTGAGTTTGATTGGCTGCTGGTATTAAACGGGCCCTGAAACTACCTTAGTTAATTGTGTTCTACATGTGACGGATGGCAGGTCTATTTAATATGACTGACTTATCAAGCCGGCACCCTAAATTAAGATCCGCCCATCTAAGAAATAATTAAGCACACCCACGTCTTTGTAGCAGAGTTCTGTAAAACGAACATAGTCCCCACGCTATCCTTCAACAAAGTAAAAATTCCATTGTTTCTTTTATCAAAAAAAAATATTTATTGGTTAACAAAAGTTGTGAGATTTCTTCTCTGTACAGCTAACATTATGCGATTGTGTCGATGTTAAACAAAGATTATGCCACAGAGTCTAGTTATGATTTGATATTGGACCAGCCAAATTGAAAAAAGCGTCAACTTTTTTCGTTGCGTGAGAAATAATAAAAGTTGCTGGCATGTCAAAATCTGAAAAACGAATTGATGAACGGCAAACAGCCCGAGCTGCAAGTTTCACGCAGACTGAGCTATGACACAAGTCGGAGCAAATCCTCCAATTCTAAAAACATTTGTGAGATATTAAAACTGTGTAAAACGAAAATTTAGCTACATCTGATTGTCTTAATTTAATGGCAAAAATGGATTGGCCAGACTTTACGGATAATTTTTATGATCGAATTGACATAAAAATTTGTTTAAAAATTTGAATTAAATTGATACAATTTGTTCTTGAGAAACTTTGTGTGGGTTGAAAAATCTTTCTGAAATTCAGCTGATATTAACATTACAATTGTTTACTTCTTACTGCGAGATAAAATTTAGATATTTTAAACAATTATTTGAAAACAGGTAGAAACATGGGATTCAATACAATAATCTGACAATGGTGTGATAACTTAAAACGAATGTAGACAATTTTGAAAAGATTTCCTGCTGTTTCAAAAGATTGCTGGTTAAAATTATAAGTACTCCGTTCCAAAGTAAGACAAACTGGGCACACGTCTGAACGGAAAAACAATTTTAAGGGAATTTTTTTTGCAGAATATTATAAGTGGAAGACTTGTCAGACCACGAGCTCTTAAAGCATATGTTGGGATCGTACCGAAATCGTGCAGATTTTCATTTTGAAACCTTTGATAGCTCAGCATGCTATTTGTTCAAAAGCTATTCATAGAAAGTAAGTCCGACTTCCGTTTAAACGATTGACGCCAAAAACCACCAAATGACAAGTTTAACTGCTAAACGCTATAGGAACAACAACCAAAACTTGTTAGAATGTAAAAACTCATATATTTAGTACTTGCGTGATCAATAAACACTAACTTTTAAATGTCAAATTAATGCTGGCATTTGAATTATTTACGCAGAATTTTGCTGCAAATTGGTTTCTTTTTGCAAGTGTGTGTTGCCAAAATACTAAACTAACAGCCAAGGAATCCTTTTGTTTGGGCAAAGATCCCCTGGGAAGTTGTCTGGATTGCCTCGTTTTTCTCGGGATTGATCATCTAACTCCGGGGACAAACAGTACTTCTCGTTTATTTTCACACTAATTTGCTGCCAAAAATCAACTGCAGAAAAAGCTGACTTACTACAACGATACTATACCTGGTAAGCAAACCATCATTTTTGAAAATAACAAAAGTAACTAACTAGTTAATTGTATAAGCGCGTTTCGGACGACACCCACAATCTGTACTAGCGTCGGGCATAGCTTTAGATCTTGCAAGCATTTAAATCTAGCACTAACTAAGTCTTGTTCTGTTTCGCTACCTGTGATTGGAAAATTGTCAACAAGTAAAAATGATCATTGTCTTATTAAATTGGAACACAAACTTATATAATTTTATAATGTTGCTTTTTAGCGAACTAGCTACGGTCAACTGTTCATAACTAGGAACTTGAAATATTCTAAAATTTCGTTTAGAATTGCCGAGTTGATATGATAGAACAAGTTTGCTTTTTAGTCACAAACTAAGAACAACAATATGTTGAATTTGAGTTTTTTAGAAACTAGTTCACTTCTTTTTTGTATATATTACGCGTAGTTTTCGCCCATATCAGGGCAAGTTGCAGCACTATTTGTCAAACACTACTCAAAGTTTCAGGTGTGTTAACCTTTAATTTCTTTTGCGCGTTTTCTTTGTTACTCTATACCTCTGGTTTGTCACTCAGATTGACTGTTCTTGCTGCATACAGCACGGCTTAAGATTTTACAAGATTCATTCCTAGTTAAGTATGCACATTTTTTTTAAAAACTGATCCATAATTTTTTAAAAAATGAAATATTTGAATCTATAAACCTCAAATTTAGAATATCACAAAACCTACATATCATGCTCCAAAAATTCTTTTTGAAACTAATATAACATCTATTATGTTTACCACACCCATGGCTATTTCAAGTGCTAGATCGACCAGATACAGAGAGATTATCGCATGTGCGGTACTTTCGCAGTGTGGTTCCATTAGTCTCTAAAGTATTTACAAAAAAGTATAAAGCAGATGGGGAGGAGAAAGAAGAAGTTAATGTCTTTGTAAAAATCAGCAAATCTGAAAACAGAAAGATCTAAATGATCACGAAATATTTAACAGTAACAACAGGAATATTAAAATAAACAATCATACATACTAGTTATGCAATGCTTTCTCGTGGTATACCGTGGAATATGCCACTTGTCACTTGTATTTTCCGTATACACACGAACCTTCCCATCTACTTTATCCCATGCCTAAATCTTCGGAAAATTTACGGAAATTTCCGGAAGAGCTCGGAAATCTTGGGGAATTTCCGAAAACTTCGGAAACGCTTCAAACCCGTTTTTGAGGAGCTTAAACGATTTATGAAAATTTTGGAAAATCTTTGGCGATCTTTGGGAATTTTTGGAAAACTTCGGAAACGGTCAAAAATGGTTTCAAAATTTTCGGAAAATCTTCGGGAGTGTTCGGAAATCTTCGGAAATTTTCGGAAAACTTCGGAAACGGTTCAAAAGTGTTTTTCAGACGTTTTTATGATTTTTTAAAATTTTCGGAAAATCTTCGGGAGTGTTCGGAAATCGTCGGAAATTTTCGGAAAATTTCCGGACGAGATCGGAGCTGTTCGTAATGGTTCGCAGGAGTTGAAAAGTTTCGGAGCTGATTTTTGAGAAGTCCTCAAAAGGACCCCAGCATAACTGTTGCGCGCAAGTAATGACGGGAAAGTAGAGTGGAATACTACCCGTTGCATACCGCAGAATATGCAACGGCAATCCTGGCCTCTGATTGGCTGTAATTTTCAAGGCATGAGATAAAAGACGATAGTCATATTTGTCTAGCAAATTTAATATTTCTGGATTTATTGAGGACAATATATAAAATGTATGTTTTATTGATGGAACTCTTACTGTGTTTTTAGTGTCCTACACTAATGGTGTGTTAAATTCTACACTGAAAAGAAGTTCTTTGTTTCTTTGCCTTCTTCACTTCGTCTACATCACTTCGTCTTCTTTTGCTCCTTCTTTTCTTTTTCTCGATTTGTTTTCTTCTTCTTCTTCGTCTTCTTCTTTTACTTCTTCTTCTTTTTCTTCTTCTTCTTCTGACTTCTTCTTCTTCTTCTGACTACTTCTTCTTCTTCTTCTTCTTTTTCTTCTTCTTCTTCTTTTTCTTCTTTTTCTTCTTCTTCTTCTTCTTCTTCTTCTTCTTCTTCTTCTTCTTCTTCTTCTTCTTCTTCTTCTTCTTCTTCCTCTTCTTCTTCTTCTTCTCCCGTTTTATCAACAGAATTTATTCAGGACTCTTAAATCTAATATTTTTTCAATATCACGATCGTTCAGTGCGGTTTTCTGAATATTGTTTTAATAACTAAGTAACATGATGGAAGGCCAAGACAACTTAATGTCTTTATCTCAATACATACTAAGTACTAAAAAGGACACATCAATGTTTCGAATGAACACAAGGCAAGTAATTTTGTTTAGATGTCATAAGCGTCGCTTTATTTCTTATCCTATTTTCCTTAATGACCTCTTAAATAAGCAAGACTGTAAAATTCTAAAGAAAAATATATCTGTAGATAATCACCAGCAAAATCCAGACATTACTCCAAAAAAGGACTGTCCACAGTCTCCACAAAAGACAATGTGCACACCCTAAAGTGCATGAATACCGAGCGTTTCATGTCTACCTTTGTAAATAGATTGATAATATTAAAACATAATTTAGCATAAAATAACTATTTCAGTATAGCGTAGTTTCAATATAGTTTTCTTTAAGTAATGTTGTACGCTGCAACATAAGATATGAATTTTTATCTCATGAAGAATAAAACCATTATTATTATTATTATTATATCTATAGAAGTATAATATGTTTGTTTGTCAGGCAAGAGAACATTTCCTTTTTTCTACTGACAACAGATCATTTACAGAAAAATTAACTTTACAACCCACTGTTCAAGAACACTTTTCAAGTCGCATGCACTGTGGAAAATGATTCGACGTTCTTGTGCCTTTGCAAAATGACACAACTGGTCCATTTTAGTATGAACTGAAAATCAAACATTTGTCAATCTTGTTTTTCAAAAATAATCCGCTCTTTACAAACCTAAAAAGGGAGATTTTTGAAGTGACCATTAAAGGTGTTTGCTGATAATAACTAGCTTTGGGATTTTTTCCTGAGTGAGACCAACTGAGATCGAGAATAAATTTTAAAATTAACGAACATATTGCTGATTTTGGCCCAGTTCCTCAAACACCGATGGATTATCACTAACTGAGGATTAAAAGGCAATTCAACGTTGAATTATGACAAAAAATTGTGTATTAGTTAAGATAAGTTATCCACATTTGAATACAGTAAAACACCGCGTAAAAGAACCTAGATTTTCACAAGTTAGCCTAAACAGGTTCTTATGTATGTAAATGGTGCTACCAAGATATTAACTTAAACAGGTTCTTAAACAGGTACTTATTTGCCTAAGAAAAAAATCATTGCTTACAGTCACTAGTAGTTGAGATCATCATGTATTATTTTTTACACTGAAGAATAGTTATTTGTTGCTGTGTTCATATAGACATGTTATTTATCTGAATGACATTTTCATGGCTCTGTGTCATTTTCATTACTTTGTGAAGAGCTTATTTTCTGATTGATAAATTTTTAGTTTTGACTCTATTTGATAAAATAAGAACCTGCTTTGAAATTTTAGCCTAAACAGGTTCATATGTAAAGGGGGTTAAAATCGAAAGTTTTAGCCTAACAGGTTTCTAAATTCTAGGTTCTTATACGCGGGGTTTTACTGTAACACTTCTTTAAATATTGACAAGTTATTTAGCGGCTTGGAAAACTAAAGTGGATTTGGCTTAATCTTGGGTTAGTGTTGATATTGGCTTTTAGGAACCGGGCCCTAACAAACAACAGAGAACTAGTCTCCAATTTTCTATATTGTAGTTTTTCTAAAACTAATACTTTACTTGTTTTTAACTACAGCCCCGCAAGTGATAGATTGTCACCACAACAGACCTTGCATAGTTTCTTAACTTGTCAGTTGAAATATTTCCATGGAGAATTTTCTAACAATGAAAGTAAAATTTGTTTTCACCTCTTTCCGACAGCCTGTATTAATATTAATGTGAGTGAAAATCTTACAATTTCAAATATAATGATGCTAAAGATGAAACAAACTGCTACAGATAAATTTTGAAAGAGGCTGCGACAAGGATAAATTCCGAATTTGATTGTAAAATTTCCAGTTTATCACCCAATCAAGTTTCTTTCTCTCTCGTCCACATAGTCTGTTGAATTTTTTTCCATCCTACACGTTTCGTTCAAACGCAATCAATATTCATGTACTGTTTAAACTTTATCGAATATTCTCGAACGTTCGATAAGTGATATTTGTTTTGTACCATCACGCTAACTAAAAATAAATAAAACAACTTCAGTTATTCTCAATGACACTCTTATGAATTAAAAGGCGATTGTTTCAGACGAAGTGAATACCAACTTTTTCAGCTTACACCAGTCAAGAAAATCAGAAATTTAACGCAAATTATTTCATACCGTTTCTTAACAGCTTTCGATTTTTGGTTTTGGAAGTAATTCAGTGGTGATAATCATTTTTGTTTTTGTAGAAAGTACGATTTTCATTGAAAATACTTATTAGAAAATTATGATCGTCTGTAGATTACCTGGTCTTGAATCTGGTCATATAACAGATTAGAATGTCCGATAGTTTAGATCGGCAGGAAAATATGTTGTTTCAAAGATGTTTTCTTTTTCTCCTTGTTCTTGTTCTACTTTTTCTTTTTCTTCTATTTCTACTACTTTTTTTTCCTTTTTCTTCTTATCTTCCTCTTCCTCTTCCTCCTCATCTCTTCTTCTTCTTCTTGTTCTTTTTCTCCTTGTTCTTCTTCTTGTTCTTTTTCTTGTTCTTCTTGTTCTTCTTGTTCTTCTTCTTCTTCTTCTTCTTCTTCTTCTTCTTCTTCTTCTTCTTCTTCTTCATCATCTTCATCTTACTTAGTTAGAACACTGTGTTGTGTTATAACTACTTTGTCTTTTGTGAACTTTTAATCCGAGCGTTCGGAAGGAAGTAAATGACTTTGGCATCAAGGAGATCCGCCGACTTGCCGCCATCTTCAAAATGCTCAAATAAGTCTTGAAGTTTTGCCTAAAACTTCGCCACACTCTTGAAAATTACAACAAAGATCTTGTTAGTACAGTTCTCACAACACCTTATTGACTGTGAATATTTCTTCTTCTTTACAGGCAGTGGAACATGTGGAAGATGTTGTGCGTTACGGTAGCAGTTTTATTCGTGGTCAGCAGAGTAGCCCAGGCAGGCCATGTGTTTCAACACCATGGAGTCGGTAAGAAACATACTTACAAATTTATTATATATATGTATATAATAAATTATGTATAAGTATATATAGTTTTCGAACCATTCTGAGCTGCACTGACGATTCCTCAAAGGACGGAACAGTTCTGTCTGTAGATTGAGTATATATATATATATATATGTATATATTGTTACAAACTTTTAAAAAGAGGCATCCATCTGCAGTCATTGCAATTTTTACTTGTTTCTTTTTTTTTTCATTTAAGTAAAACGTATAATTCTGTACATTCCCAATGAAATCAAATCTATAGAAAAAGATTGTGCGCTTAAGGGGAGCTTCTCCTGTTCTTTTGTTGTAATTAGGATTGGAGAGGGGATTTTAAAGCGAAAAAATTGTTAGAACGCAGCAACCACTGTTCCTAAGCGAGCAAGTATCCCTCCTTAGATAGCATATGAACTAGCGTTCGTCCATTAAGTATCAATTCCAAAACTTAATTTTAAATTTACTTAATTAAAATTTAGAAAAAATAAAAATTCCTTCAAAATTAACAACATTTTATAAATCGTTTTTCCTCCCAATTATCTCAAAGTAATTGTGACTTTTCACAATCTAAGGCACTAGGTCCCTGTGATTCAAAATTTGATTGTTCAAATTGAAACCGAGATATGGGCAGAATGTGAGATAACCATGCGGAAACTTTGATGAAAGGGTAAACTACCCCTTAACCCCATTTAGACTGGGAGGTTTAGGGGCATTTCATCCCTTCGCCAATTTTGACAGCCATAACTCTTAGAGTATTCATGCTAATCAATCCAAATGTTTGGGATTTTTCTCAAATTTATCGGGTAACATAATATAATGGTTAATACAATGAGGGACAAATTATGCCATAATTTTACCCTGTAATTTCACTGTTAAACTGAATTTTTTTCCCTATTTGGATGTCAAGTTTAGTGAAGTGTATTGAACTTCGCCAGGTGTTGTTCGCTGAAGTTTCAAACTGAAACAGTCTCGTAAAGATATGAGCCGGTAATTTGTCTCGGCTCTCATTGTATTATAATTTAATTTGATAAATATTCGCGACATAAAGGATTGAATCACTTGTGTTTTGTCAAAATTTCCTTTTCCATACGGCTCGGGAAATTAGTAAGAATTCTGCAAAAAAAACCGCGCGAATTAATTCTTAATGTCCCACACCACGTATTCAGGCCCGTAGCCAGGAGTTTTCGTGGGGGGTGCGTACCTCAAGAACTGGGACCCAATAATTAATGTTGGAATGATATGTTGTGAAAGTTCCGAAGTGTCCAACCTATGGAATAACTGAAATCGGCACGACGTTTAATGTTATGGGAAACTTTTGCGAGCGCCGAAAACGCCAGCTTCTAGGGGGTATGGGGGCATGCTCCCCCAGAATTTTCAAATCTGAAAGCCTTAAAACGCCATTTCCAGCACTCTCAGGTGTGACAAAAAGGTTCCGAAAATTGATCGTTATTTTCTTCTTTTAAAACTTTGACAAAAAGAGCGTTGTCATCAGCTGTAATATATTTTTATAATTAATAATAATTGTCACACCCCTTTTAATGTCGCAAAATACGATACTAGTTTCCCACGAAGGACCAAAAAGTGCACAGTGTAGCTTTATCTTCAGTTCATTTACGCTCCGCGAGTTTACAGTCAGCTCGCTGGGAAAAAGATTGGTCATTAGATTTGTCACAGTGTCAAGGTGTAAGTGGATCGGCGAATTCGCAGCAAAATGTTTCTTTTGGAAATGCTGGAAAGCTAGAAAGCTAGAAAGCCCTCCGATCGAACAGGCCAGCCTTGTTATGATTTTATTTTGTAGTTCTTGCGTCATTCATCATGACTGCAACTCGGAATTCACCTGGATATCCAAGTTAATGGTTTGCCCATCTTATGGCAAATATTATGATAATTTAACAAAATATATTTCTCTGCTCGTTGGCTTGTGAGAGCTTATCTTCAAAATCGCGATACTCGTGTCCCGACTGAAGTCGAGTCGGGATTCGGGATTCTCAAGTAAAATCGGGACAATCCCGCCTAAATTGGAACGGTTGGACACTCTGGAAGAAGTTTAGGAGGTCCGGGGGCATGCTCCCTCTGAAAAAATTAGAAATTTGATGTCTTCAAACTGCTAGAAATGTACTGAAATCGTCAATCCTACCACCACCACGTTATTTTGAATCATTTTAAATCATTTACGATGCCACCAGGCGGACCGTTTTGGCTCCTGGGGGGTGCGTGCGCACCCCGCGCACCCCCCTGCCTACGGGCCTGATATTGGAGTTCTTATGTTTGTGGGATGCTTTTTTTCAATGAAGTTCAACCAGCATCGGTTATATTATCTAGACAATAAATTTTGAATTATTGACATTCTCCTTTCCTCGATCGTTTTTTAGAATGGGAAACAGTTGGTTGTTACAAAGACAGTTGGAGTCGCTCTCTTCGCCGTTATTTCCACGATTTAACCAGAGACGGTTTGAACAAAGACAAGCTGAAGAAGACTGGGTACAAGCCGTACTTTGAAATGTGTGCTGACGAGGCAAAGGACCAAAACTACATCTTGTTTGGTATCCAGTACTTCTCGGAATGTTGGGGCGATGATGATCCAAACCGAAACTACGCGATGAATGGTGCTGCAACGAACTGCCACCACAGCGACGTAGAAGGCGACTTCTTCCAAATTGGAGGTCGCTGGTCTAACTACATCTACCGCGCAAAACCCAGTGAGTTGTTTGCTCACCTGTCCTGGCAATCTATTGCTGGAGAAACTGCCACAATCTTGATACAAGCACTAATGAAAAACGGGTAGTTTTGGATTAGGATCGTATTATAGTTTGCTGTCCTTTTTTACTTTTTGAAAACGCTTTCCAGAGTGGAACAATTTGAAAACGAAACTTTTTTTTATTAGTGTGGACGGAGAACTTTTTGTATCCGCAACTTTTCGAATACGCTGACGTCATTTTGTCATATGATTTATCT
>JAOBYH010207749.1:0-10167 GCA_025403525.1 Umimayanthus kanabou | reverse complement strand
AGCCTTTCAAGCATATTTGATTCACTAGCTTTCGCGACTGAGGAAAACTACTGCATGAAGATTCCTTTCAGGTTAAAAGTGGTCTCTGCGAGTAGCTGAGCACGAGTATACTTTTAAATCTTTGAAACTGGTCCTTTCGACCAAGCGACCATCTTTGGAAATTTTGTAAGCAACTTGTATTTGTCAGAACTTGTAAATTCAATTGTGCTGTATCATGTATATTGTGACGCGAAAGCTACAGTCTTGTATAGCATTGACATTGTACTGTATATTGACAAACCACTACATCTGAAGAAAATGCTACAGTTTGCAATACAGTTGCAAACATCGCGCTGTCTTCTTCATCTAACTTTTATTCTTCTTTCCTTCTATTAATCACCAACCCTGCTCGATTAGTTTTGCTACCACCGGGTTGGTGAAACTTGGTGCAAACTAATTAACTGAATAAAGATGATTGCTGTTGATGTTGTTGTTGTTATTGCGCCTCTCTTCTTCATCTAAATTTTCTTCTTCTTTCCTTTCTATTCACCAACCTAAACTAATCAACTGAATAGAAAGTACTGTTGCTGTTGTTGTTGTTGTTGTTGTTGAAAAAATACTCAACCTAACGTTATCAATGACGATAAAGAAACACTATATCCGTCTCCGATTGCTCTAGTGTACTAAAACACACAATTTGCTATTGAAATGTGCACGTTCTTTTGATCAGAACACAATTATTTTAGGTTTCGCCAGCTCCAAATATCTCGTTCAAGTGTGCGACATCCGAGAACGTGTTGCTGTGCGAAGTGCTCGACACAGGCGTGGTACCAACGCCCAAGATGTGGGTAATTCTTTCCAGAAACAATCCTAGCATTGAACTCATGGTTCAGTGTGGAATAGTTTCCTCGCCGTAGCGTCACTGATGTCGGGATAACCAGCACTGCGCTCTATTGTCCTGATTTCCTGTGGCTTTAATCCAAAATATTTGAATTGCCGTGTATCACCGAGCTGAAGTTTGCGTGAAGTTGACAGGTTGTCTTTTTAAAAACTCTTGTGATCTATTCACGCCCACCTATTCCTCGTTTACTAAGCCGCTACATACTGTGAAGGTAATTAAACAAGCAATAACAAGAACTCACAACATTTAGTTTTAATTTAACATCATGGATACCATTCTGTACTATCATCACTTCAATTTGTTAACAATAAGTATAATGCCTCATTTAAAATTAAAACATTTTAAGTCGACGTTACGGAACTCATATAGTTGTAAACTATCGAAATGTGCTGCAAAGTTTATATACACTGTATTAGTGCATACTAGTTTTACTTAAAAATAACTTAATAATGAAATTTGTATACAATTACTTTATTTAAGTTCGCCTAGCTTTTGTCAGAGTATAAAAAGTAGAAAAATTCATAAATTTTTTTTGGCTCACATAAAGTTTATATTCAATTAATTATACCTGTATTGCTTGTAATGTCTGTGTTGTGGGGAACAACTCATTTGAGTTACATCCCTTAAGAAGAAATAGATTATAAATTTTGCCTTCACGTCTTCACTTCGAATTCTTTTTTGAAATTGTAATGAATCATATCAACAATGTGATCCAAGACAGAATCGTTTGAAACTTTGAAAGGATCCTAAGTTGGCTAAAAGACGGTTTCTGCTGACAATTCCCTGAGTGAAATGCTGAAGTAATACAATTTTTGATGACAGTAAAAAAATAATTGTCAGATCTACAATTTAATTATACAGTGTGATAGTAAATGCTAGATACATGAAGCACTGAACAGAAAGAGAACTGCTTTTAGTTATAGCAAAAACACGAGAAACTAAAGCTATTGCCGAAAAGGAACTGTAATTTATGCTGAATAACCTGTCTAGTAACTAATAATAAATGGAAACAAAACTTACCTAAACCCAATAAGTTGACTCGTACTCATAGTTTGCGGGTGGTCGCTCTAACTGATCTGGCCTCTGGCTTTTAACTTAACAATTGTCCTTTTTCCCATTATTTCATATTGAGATACTTGCGTCTTTTTTGTGTGGTAGTATTAGAAAATTTACTGTTTTTTGTGTGTCGTAATTTCAACGTTTGCGTTTTAGTACAAATCTTAAAATGCTAATTCTGATTGGGGATGGTTGGTATACCGAATATTATAATTTCAGCCTGCAGTTTGATTTGGAAGTCATTGCATTAAACAAATAAATTAATACGCAAACAATTCTATTTATCCATGAACATTTCCACGCAAGACAAGACTACTTGTTAATGCAAAAAGTCAGTGACTTTGTGAATAATGTTGTTAGTATTTACTGACTCCCAAATTCTTGGTTTGGTTAGTTAAGATTACGGATTAGAAAATGGATGATAAAATTTTGCGTGCTGGCACTGACAAGAGCGATATAGTTACTTCGAATGAGTGCCACATATTATATCTATTTAGAGATCTAAACCAAAGAAGTGCTTATATAAACTTCTTGTAGAAGAGCTCATTCAGTGAGAAGCTGAGAAGAAAACTTGTAGAGAAACAGACGAATAAAGAAAGGAGCGATCTTGGAATCTGTGGTCCAGTAAAACGAGTGAGCATTGCTCCAGTTTACTTTACTGAAGACACATGCACGTATACCAGATAACTCCTGTTTCAGATTATTTGCACACAATTAACAGACAATTAGATTGTTATCTGCCTGTAACTGTAGTTGGATAAGATAAACTACTTTATATTAAATTTAAAAGGAGTTACATTCCAATTCACGGCAATATCTCACCTTGTGATGTTAAGTTTTAACATCCAAAATCGTGAATCGGTTCCTGGGCTTCTCAAGTCTTCAACATGGGTATAAATCTGTTCGATTAGAAGAATTTCGCTTTCTTGTGTTAATGTACTTTACAGCTGTTGACAGTTGAAGAAATAAAAAAAAACTACAAAGACTAGAAGAACACAGCTTTTCCGTTTTCAGACGGAACCCATTATTATTACAGTTATGATTATCAGACTTCCAAGCTAACTTCGAATTAAAAGCGTGTGTTTTAATGCTTGTTTGCTCTGACTTGGCAAGTCCCTTGGAATTTCGAATCTGCAGACAAGATTAATTATAACTGAAAATTCTCAAGTCGTAAAATGTCTTTAAATGTAAATCTTTTCATAATTAAAAAATAGTTCTAACAGCTATAATCTGCTTCTTTCCAAACATTTTTGTCACTTGATCTGCATTTTGTACACAATTTGTTACTTTAATATGTTGCAGATTGGTGCTTTCTTGTTTTTAAGACCATATAGAATGTCGTGAAAACTACTAAACAAATATTATTCCCGGTTCTTATTATTAAGTTACTAATGGTCAGATTTTTTTAAAACGTTCAGTTGATATGTCTTTATATGGTAAACCAACTTGCACTTGTAATTGTTTAAACAGGCATCGAAAAAGGCCGAAGTTTACCAGCTTTATGGAGGCTACAGATTGTTAACGAAAATAATTGACCTGACACGATTCTGGATACAAATGATAATCATAATAAAACCGGCATTCGAGATGAGTTCTTTGGACGGCAGAAATATTTTTAATTATAAATACAAAAGATTGTATGGCAGCTAATTGTGTTTAAAGTTTCTTCGTTTTAGTCTGTTTGGGTTTTCAGGGGCAAGTTTGCAAAAATATTGAGATAACTATGTCGAACTCGTCTGGGTTCTGTTTATCATGCAAGCGAATTTAATGCTTTCAACAAGTTTGTGCAATAAATGTTTTATACAAATTTCCGTGTTACTTGTCGACTTTCGATGATATAACGACAACTGAATTATGTCGAGCTCTTGCGCTCAAACTTTGACCTTTCAATTCATTTTGTAAAACAGTATTTTCAAGAAAAGTTTACAGTTTACGACGGTTAATGTCTTATTTTGATCATTGTATTTTGGTGTAACGAAAAGTATTCGTAAAGTATACTTACACACTGTTCATACGTTTATGACATACCCTGCCTATTTTTTTTTGTTTTGCCTCAGTAATTAAAAAAACCGAGATACTAACTATAGACATCCTTATTATTAATCTGGCGACAAATGAAGTTCACCAGAATTCCGGGGCCTCGGGGGAAATTACGTTGAAAGGTGTCAGATATTTATCAACAGTTCATTCCGTAATTTTCATCACTTTTCATCCAATTCTGTTTACGTGTTTCTCAAACTATTGATCTTTACACCTACTACAAAACCTGAGAACACTTAATTAAAACGTGTCGTTTTGTAAAACTCTCTTCCGGTGATCGCAGTGGGTCTTTTTGCAATTCGCCGCAGATTGTTTAAAGTTAATTGCTGTAAAATGCTGGTGATTCTAGTTATGCGGCTCGCAATATTAGGTCACTAAAAACTGAATGAAATGAAACACAAAGATTCAATTAGCCGTTGAAAACTCATTCACTTGTTAAAATACTGCGAATAGGCCAAGAAATGTAGTCTAATAGATTAATAAGATTTTTCGTGTGATAGTAATCTGTTGAAAAATACGATTTCGACCGTTGAAAAGGCACTTACAAACGGTCTAAATATACCATCGAACTTTGCCACAGCGCATAAGCGAATCCGGTCGAATGAACAGTTTGGAAAGCTTCTCAAAAGCAGAAAACAGAGCTTTTTGATCGCATTCGGTTTTCCAAACAGATTGTAATTTTCGTGTTGGGCTGTGCAGTTCGGAGCAAAATTCTTATATTCGAACACGCTCATAGACATCTGCTTGTAATGAGTTTTCTAAAAGGTCAAAGAAGTAGAAGAAACAAAGGACATCAGAAAGATATAAATCTCCAACTCCCATCACTTTAATTCGAACAAATTTCTTCTGTTGCAAATTGTCAGATAGCTATAATTACGTTTGTAAAGCCCAGTTTGCTTTATCAAACTTTACAAAGACTGAACAACCAAAGACAAAACACAAAATAGAACCACGTCGGTTCGGACAAGGAGGGATTGTCTAATTTGTTCCTGGAAACGACCTCGTTGAAATTTCTTTATCCCAGCACAGCTGCTTTGAGTCAGTTGGGCAGACAAGTTGTTGCGAGTCAACGCGTAGTATTAGATATCACAAGAGCTTTCAAACTCGCACGAACGAACTAATTTAAAACGGATTTATCCCGTCGCACAGGTCATAAGACAAAGTGGGAGTATTACGAGAGGTTAGGACTAGACTTTATTAACCGCTAGTATTCCGTAAAAATTCGCGTGGAAAATATTTTGTATTGCGTAAGAAAACTTTCATCACGTTCATCCAACTATTCAACAATGTGACGCGAATTGTCGTGTTTTGGAGCTTCGCGTAATCTCTCTTCTATATTGATGATTCCATAAAGATTATACTCTCCGGGGTCATAACTTTCAAGGTAGCACTTATTTCAAGCCATCAAGGTGAGCGCCAATAACGCATTGATTTCTCCGATGAATAGATATGCAAAAAAGTTCGTCAGAGCTTGGCGCCTCTAAACATATTGATTTCCACAAATGAAAACAACCCATTGAATTTAATAACTTTTTGTATTAAGAATCATCGTTTTAATTTCGAACGCACGTTTTTCAGTTAATAAATAACAAAGAAACAGTTAATTAGGATAGACTGTGAGGATTTAATTGGGGTATGCCGAATACATACGCAACTGCCGGTAGGGTGGATTCCTAGATATGTCAGAATTTGACGAGTTTGCCATCCGTATTACGATGGAATTAGTTTCATTTCACTAAAATAGTTAGGAACCACTCGACAATCCTTACGTTTCCGGAGTTCATGAATTTCAATTCATCCTTAAGACCAGTGTTGTTTTGACAAGTGTTCAGCCAGCGCTTTTATTGCCTGATTTATTGAGAAAATAGAGTCGTTGAACTGTGGAGACAATCGACAACCAATCAGAAGAGCGCTTCAAACAGTCTCTTTTCTTCAAAGCTGCCTCTTGTTTCAGCTCACTTCAGTATCGCGAAATTGTTAAGATTACTGTTCATAGAAGCGATCAAGCGTTTTTGTTGAGAGAGTGCGGTCGACAGTTACAAGAGGTCTCATATCAATTGTTTGTTGTCCGAGACCCGAGTCAACGGAGTTTGGGTTTTCGTAAGAGCGCCGAAGCCTCCGTCATCAAACCACAGGCTTTCTCCCATACTCATGTGCAGAGCAGCCCGTCAAAGTCTGAAGTGACAGCACGAAACTATTAAGTACTAATGCAACTTGTCTGCAGTCAGTTCATCGCATAAACTGAATCGAACATTTGACAGTGAAAGAGTCAGGACTTTTGGTTCACAACCATGGCTGCCTCCACATTGAGCACTCAGATTTTTGTGACTTTTCTGCTGATTGGCGTCTGCTCAAGCCGACGATTTAGGTACGTGCTGTATATTGATATTTTAATCAGAGAGCTATGTGGTTTCTTAAGGCATCATTGCCCCCTGGTTTGTCGACAAAATAGTTAGAGTGCAGCCACTGGCTTCTGTTGTTGTTCCAACTGTTTTTTAAATCTACAATAGATCGAGCTCGTAAAGCAGCACTTGTATTTCCCACTACGATAAGATATACAAGTGCTTTTCGAGATCGGGAATCTTTGCAGGTCAAGTAGTGTCTGAGATTGGGGGACACACACACACACACTAACTTACAGACAGAGTCTCACACTAGATTTTATTCACTGTTATCAGGCTTTCGCGTTCAGATTCGACTATCTCGGGAGTACCGTTAAGCACGAACGAGGACGTTAAGCGGTTTTGCGCTTTGATGTCCTGGTTCAAACCTCATCAAAAAATACAGTGTCTACAGCATCCTGTTCTAATGCTGAGCGTTCAAAGAGGAGTGGAAGGCGCTTTGAAAGAGTGTCCCAAACATTTCCGAGACCATAGGTGGAACTGTACGGGAATCAGCACAGCGCAGGTTTTTCAAGGCACAGGAATGATGGCAACAAGTAAGTGCCTTTTCTAGTGACTAACAGATTTTATTGTCATTTGGGGGATTAGTCTCGCGAAAGTTTAGACAGCGGAAATTCTTGAATAAGGTATCGAAGCATATTATTACCATACGATATTAACTAACGAGCACGAGATAATTTAAGTATGATGAGCTGTTTTCGATTTGTTGTAAGTCAGCCGCTTAGGACATTACATTTCTAGCATTTGTCTCCCGCAACTTGGCACTGTAATTTTCCATGCGGGATTTATTTATACACATGCACGAGCATAACTCGAAACTTTCCAGGCGTTGAATATCAATATTTTATTACTTCAATCATCATGTTTCGCTTTCTTTCATTGGAAACACTTCAAAATATCAACTCGTTTTCGGATTAAAATTGCTAACAAGTGGCGCCCGGCCACCAGCTATGCGCTCATGCTTCGTAGCTCGTCAATCTTTGTCTGAAAAATAATGTTTTGGTCGGCTGTAGATTTTTGTTTGTTCTGTAACTGAATGTCATGTCAAAAAGTGATCATTTCACACAAGCATCTCATAGTTCAACCCACCTAACTCGACCTTTCGACAAGAGTTTCAAGTGTGGTTTTGCAAAGAAACCGACGGATCGTAAATTACCGCGTTTGCTGACGTCATTTAGTTAAATAGGAAGTTTCATAACCTTTCTGGACAGTTGATTCTGTGGCACCTTAGTTGCATATTGAATCTTTCTTTCGCCTTAAGCAAGCATAGTTTAAAAACCTACTCCATTCAAAAAACGTCTCGTATATCATGTGTGGTGTGGTTGATTTGTATGGAAATTTATACCACACAAGAATTCTCGTCACTGGCAATAGCCAATACTTCGCGGTGAAAATAGTCGGGTAACATATCACTTACTGCCAAAAGACGTATTTACCCTTTTTTAACAGGTTAAATAACTGTTATAAGTAAACTTTTGCATAAAAATGGGCAATTGTAAATTAGAGTGGCCAATTGGAGTGTGTCACTGTTTGAGTAAACTGAACGATATTGGTCCGTAGCGAAGATCAAATTTCAGTTTTGGCTTTCCCGAAATAGTATTTCCCTTGAAAAGTAAACTTTGCAATTTTTAAAATTTATAACAGCACTATCTCGTAAACAGTTGTAAAGAAAAATAGCGCCGCAGGTAAATACAAAGTAAAAGTTAATGTGAAAGTAAAATTATAAGCTGGTTTACATCGCCGGCATTCCACTGTCTCGGAACATCTATATATAATATATATATATAACGTTACTCTAGGCGATAAAACGTTTCAAGCGGAAAATTTAAAATTGATATACTGGATCAGTTTATTTCTTTGTTCACTGAATAATTGTAATTTCATTGGCTTTCTTTTTTTGCCCCTCGTTTGAACGTTCTTCGAGGCCGAATTATCAATACTGCTGCGAAAACTTGGTTGTAAAGCAAGCATCAAAAACTAGTCAAAAGGATTTGCGAGTTCGTTTTCGGGTATGCGAACTCTAATAAACCGTGCCGAATAAATTCACATCACGTTCTGCTTAAGAAGAATTAGAAGTACGATTGTTCCCTCGGCTATTATTGACAACTAACTCGAACCAGACTTAAAGTAAATACATGTATTCATCTGAGCACCACCTTAACAACTTTTCAGACACTGACTGTGCATGTTTTGAAACATAACGAGAGCGAACGGCCTCTTCTGTAAACAGTTTGACACGAGAACCGAACGTTTTCAAGCAGTTAGGACAATTGAATTTAAAACTTTATGTGTTTTATAATGATGAAAATGTACACAAACTAGTGAAAAAGGCTAAATAACAGCGTGAAATGGAAAACTACTTGGTTGACGTTAGAGCCGTTTAGATCTCAAAACAGTAACTTGTGATGGCAAATTTGCTATATAAGAATGACGCTGGATGCATTTCTTCTGCCGTGGACATTCTGATTGTGGTCGTGCTTCTATCACGTATACAGTGTGTTGTTGAGATGAACGGTATGCAGAACTGAAATGCAGTTCCGTTGTTTATTAAGAACGAAGGGAATCGTTTACCCTCGGGCTTTGTTTTCAAAATAACTATTGCCAAAACAAAAAACGAATGGTAATTATTATCGCTACAAGTACGAAAAAACTAGTTACTTGTCCATCATTAGCTTTCATAAACTGTTAGTTCTGTAATTTGGTTTTACTGTTCTGTTATATTTTGCGCAAGGCACTGTCTTTCCAGAACAATGTGATATCAGCTAGTAAATTAGTTTGTTATCCGCAATAAAATTTAATTTGAAGATTTATAAATTTCGAAAGCGTTCTTCAACTCACCAGAACGATGCTTTGCGCACGACACGTTCAACAAACGGACTGACGAAATCGACCGTGCATTTCTTACACTCACTCAAAACTTGTAATACTTAAAAAGGCTTGTATTGCGTTCTAAGTATAACACGAACGCTTGTAGTCAATTTACAAAATATACACACGACACAAGCAAGGGAGATTTATCGTAACCGCAAGCTATTATTCTTTCGTAAAACACGTACACAATTGAACAATCATTGCTCGGACTACGTGTAATACTATTGATAGGTTATCGGCGTCTGTCTGTCTTGACATTCTTAATGTGAATGTAAAAAAGTCACGTTTACATCTTAGATGTTGGAACATGGGAAATGAAACGGTTTTTTGATGCGTTATTTTGAACAGAAAGCCGTGAGAGCGCGTACGCGTACGCGCTTACCGCAGCTGGGGTGACCCATGAGATTACGCGAGGATGCAGCCAGGAGAACTGGCAGGAATGTGGATGTGACAAGAAGATGAGAGGAAAGGTGGCCAAGACTAAAAAGGAGGATGCCTGGGAGTGGGGAGGATGTAGCGATAACGTCAAGTATGGATACGACTTCGCGAGGCGTTTTATGGATCCGCCTAAACCAAGTGATACATCGGATAGGAAAAAGATGTTGGTGTACTCGCTTAGTGTGCATAATAACGAGGTTGGCCGACGGGTAAGTGAGAATTCAATTTGTAGTTTTCCTTGATTTATTGTTCCTCCCTGTCCGAACTCCGTCTCGTTGTCTCTGTTTTCATTTTCTGGCCGTCACTGTGTCCCATCCTTTCTGTGCCTTATGGAAAACAGGAATATTTGCATGTACGAGTTAGTTAATTGCATTCCGACCTACTCGTTTTTTCATCTCTTTCTTGTTACTCTCTCTCTCTCTCTCTCTCTCTCTCTCTCTCTCTCTCTCTCTCTCTCTCTCTCTCTCTATCTCTCTCTCT